>CAUDNR010004166.1:8588-33771 GCA_958430865.1 Entrophospora sp. SA101 | reverse complement strand
TGGACAGATGGTGAAGTTGGGGGAGTTGATAAAATCATTGAATTGATTGATCAAAATGTTGAAGATAAAAACAATGATTTAAGAATTTTTACATTGGGTATTGGTGATAGTGTTTCACATCATTTAGTGGAGTCAGTTGCTAGATCTGGTAATGGGTATGCAGAATTTGTTACTAATAAAGAAAGAATGGACAAGAAAATTTTGGGAATGTTGAAAAATGCTGTTAAACCACCCATCAATGATTATAAAATCAAATGGACAACAAGTTATGACAAACAAGATGAAGATGAAAATAAACTCTTTGATTATTTGTTTGAAGTAGAAGGAGCTGAAGAAGAAGGGGAAAAGAAAAATAAATCCATAATTAGTTTTTATAGTAAAACAATAAAAAAACCAGAAAAACCAGAAAAACCTAAAAAAGATATTGAAAAATTATTGGATCATGTTAAATTACAACAAGCACCTTATAAAATACCAGAAATTTATCCAGGTGTTAGGTTTACAGTTTATTGTATTTTATCAAAAGGTGTTCAACCATCAAATGAAATTATCTTGACTGCTAAATCTTCAGATGGGCCAATGAAACTTAATATACCAATAGATCATGTAACCTTGACTGGATCAAAAATTCATACACTGGCTGCCAGGAAACTTATACAAGATTTGGAAGAAAACAGATCATTTATTAATAAACATCCTAAATCTAAAGATAAAACTATTCCTGATTATATATTTAAAGATTATATTGTTAACTTGGGAATAAAATATAATATAATCTCAAAATATACAAGGTATAAGCAAACAACAAATAATAATGATAATTTTTTTTCTTGTAAATTAATATATAAAATAATAATATTATTATAATTATTAGTTTTATTGCAATTGATGAACAATCAAAAGAATCAATTTCCCAGTGGCCACCAGAAGTTAGACATGTTCCAAATAAAGCATCATCACAGATGTCTGGATGGAATTATGGTCTTAGAACTAGTACTAATCCTTATGCTATAACCCCAACATCAGCATTTAACATAATGCATTACGAAAAACCTTTTGGTATTTATATATTTGCTTACACATCAGAAATGATATTTATCCATATTGACGTTAACATAAAATTTATTATATTAAAAAAAAAATGTTGTATAGTATCACATCAGGCACATCAAATGCAACAGTATCAGTTACCTCAACAGCAACAGCAACAGTATCTGGTACATCAAATGCAACAGTATCCTTTACTTCAACAGCAACGGCAACAGTATCTGGCACATCAAATGCAACAGTATCAGTTACTTCAAAAGCAACAGTTTTATTTTCCTGGTATTTATTTATTTACTTACATATTAAAAGCTATTTTAAAATATATTTAACATAATTTATTGTTAAAAAATGTTGTGTAGCATCTCAACAGCAACAGCTTTGTTCTCCCGGTATTTATTTATCTAATTACATATTAAAGGCTATTTTAAAATATATTTAACATAATTTATTATTAAAAAATGTTGTATAGTATCATATCAGGCACCTCAACAGCAACTATATTTTTCTCCTGGTATTTATTTATTTACTTACACATTAAAATGATTTTAAAATATATTGAAATTAACATTTAATTTATTATATAAAAAAATGTTGTGTAGTAGCAAGGAATAAAAATAACAAGATCAAGACTGGCATTTTACCGCGGGGGATTGGTATTTATTTACTTATATATTAAAAATGATATTTACCTATAACATATAATTGAAAACATTTGTTATGTAGGAAGAAAAAATTTACGGTCTCCACTTCCTTCTTCTAACGATATTAATAATGATCAAAATCAAAATCAAAAAGAAAGAGAGGATGTGATGAAAAAGGTGACGACCAAGAAAGAAATAAAAGAACATGAAAAACCCAATATTGAAACACTATTAACATTTTTGTCACTTCAATCATTTGATGGCAAATTTCAACCTAAAAATGAATTTTTTGAATTTTTTGGAAAGAATTCATTGGATGAATTCAACTTTGAAAATAATTTTGAAAATAAAGATGATATGCAGCAAAAAGTGAAATTATGTACAATTATTGCATTGATTTATTTGGAAGTGGTGATGATGAAGGATTTTAAAGATGAATGTGATATTTGTTACAAAAAATCTAAAAAAGCATTAACAACTAAATTTAAAGATTATAATGAAGAGAATGTCAAGAATGTTATGGACAGTGTTAGGAAATGGATGAATGATTGGATCAAAGAATAAAATATATACAATGTGTAATTAAAATAATGGCAGTGACAAAAAGTTCCATAGCTCAGCAATCACAAAAGATAATTATAATTAAAAAGTTCATAATATACTTTATTAAATAAAAAAAATTCAGTATCACCATTATTTTCTAAAATTAGTTCACACCTATTTTTTCATAGAATTAATGAAATTTTGATTGTCACTTAAGGGATTTTTCAATATTTTGTGGCATATGCTTTTCAACATTATTTTTTACGATACTCCACACATTTTCAATAGGATTTAAGTCGGGACTATTGGATGACCAACTCCATGACCTGAATTTCATTTTGAATAAAGAATTCCTTTGGAACACGTGAAGTGCACCTAGGATCATTGTCATGTTACAAATGACAGCCTCTACCACATAAGTTCTTTGCAACAGGTAGAAGCTATGTTTGCAAAGTATTCACACAATAAGGGTCCCATCCATGATGTCGGCAAAACAAAATAAAAGAGTTTTGCATTTTAATGAGATTCCACCCCATGCCATTACCTTTTGACGTACTTTTGGCAAATCTCGGATTAGTCTGTTTCCATCTTTGTGCCATCTACTAACTTTGTTTCTAAAAGATTGAAAGCTGTTTCATCTGTGAATATTGGTTTGTCCCAATTAGTGTTGATATGGGCTTGTGCTCATGCTTTTCGTGCTTCGATGTGTTGACTTGCCAGCATGGGAGTTCCAATAGGTATATCCCTTTTTTTTCATATGTCTCCAAATAGAAGTAATTGATATATTATACTTTTTCCTGGAAAGTTGACGGGTTGTTAGGCAGAGTTATAACAAACATGTTGACCAAAAGAATGTGCAAGGGTTCCATGTTACCTGTTTTTCTAAGCTTTTGAAGGCTATGTTCTATAGTAAGAAGGGAAATGTTCGTCCTTTGATGCATTTCTTTGGCCGAACGGATTTCATGTTTTCAAAAAAAACATATTCTTTGGTTGAATTTTGTTGTCAACATTTACATGTGTTGGAATATATGATAAAGATGCTAAAAAATCCGCGCATATTAATATACATTTATTATATATAGCAATAAACATTTTACATTAAAATTTTCAATCCATCACGATAAACTCCAAAATGTTCAAGTTTTCCAAGCAGTCGAAGTCAAGAAAAGATGATTCACGATCACATGGATCGTAAGATAACAAAAGTTAAGAAAGGTAACCAACCATACATGGATCGTAAGATAAACAAACCATTGAATTAAAGTTTTATAAATAAACTAATATTCGTTAAAATTTTGGGGTTTGTACACAAATAATTGCAATCACATTCTGAAATCAGCATATTTGGTTATATCGATTTTATTGCGTTTTTTTTAAAAAAATTAAAATCTATATAGTAGTAAAACTAACAAAAAATAATTTTTTTAAGCTAATATGTATGAATTGATTCTTTTTGACGCATTAGAATTGAATGGAAAATGATTATATTAAATGAAAAAAATTATTATAAATACATGGAAGAAAAAAAAATTTAAAAAAAATTTTACACTTTTGGCTTTGGAATTTTTGGCTTTTTTGCAGGAAGACTAATAACGGTAAAATTCATATTTGTGCACCCTATTGTATTGTCATCAGGATCAGCAACTAAATAATAATTGTTAATTATATTAGTAAATGAAAATAAAGTTAACAAATAAACAAATGATAAAATGAGAATATACCAATAATAAGTTGTTGAAATTCAGCATCAATCATATTAGCAGTTGTGCGGGAAATGAAAGTGGTTTGTGCATAATTGAAATTGTAAGAGTAATGGGGATTATTAATGAAAGGTGGAGTTGTAGTAGTAGTAGTAATATTATAATCTTCATAATTGTTATTTTCAAGTAAACATATTACGGTGAAGGTTGAACAGAAATCTGCGATGCTATAATCAATATCAGTACCATTATAGAAAGTAGTAACTTTAATTTTACTACCTTCTTTTATGAAGGTGTTATTACTGAAACCCTCGATTTTTAGGGTGGAAGTGTCTCCCATAACAACTTGGTTGGAGGTACGATCAAATTGGTTCCTGAAGGTATTATTTAATGTAACTGTGTATGTGTTGAAGAAAACCGTTAAATTATAATTAATATAATCATCACATGATTGTGAGTTAATGACAATTGGGAAAATGAATAAGAAAAAGAAAATGTTGAATAATTTGTTCATTTTCGCTTTTTATTTTTATTTTTTTGAAAATTGATTTACTCACTCTCAGTAGTAGATGGAAATTGGTTCTTTATATAATTACCTCATATTACTTTCCTAATTTAGAAATACATTTAATACAACGGATAAAAGGGTTTTCATAAAAGGTCCTATTAATCTTACAGAGAATGAAAAGAGGTATTACCAAGGTTTTATTCGTAAAAAAACTTTCTTCCTTACCGCTGCCCTTTCTTTAGGCCAAATTTTTTTTGAGTATTACTGGTTTTGTACTCCTCCAGTTATTAGTACAGTATTCAACACTATTCTTACCACAGTTTTAACTCGTTCGGTTGTATCATTCTTTTCTAATCAAGGAATAGTTAAATACATTTATAAAAATAAAGACAAAGAAGTTTCTGAAAATAATAATCAAGAAGAGGCTGAAGATAAAATAAAGGTTTATGCACAAGTTGGCATTACGGATATTTATAATGTTAAAAGTTTTAATATAAATGAGGATAAGTATGATGGTAGTAGTATTATAAATCCTAAAAAATTGGAAAAATATTTAGTTGATTCTACGGGTAATTATGTTTATGTTTACAAAAAAATCACAGAAGAAAATACATCAGCAAACGACAGTCCGGTATTAGAAAATGCGGTAGCAACAAGTAGTTCAAAGGTTAATGATGAGGATGAGATTACTGAATTAGATGAATTTACAGGTCCAAGTCCAAAAAATGCAAAAAAAAATAAAGAAGCAAATACTAAGAAATTCAAGTCTAAGCAATATTACTACGTTATGCCTGTTCAAGAATCCATGTACTTTGT
This sequence comes from Entrophospora sp. SA101, assembly GCA_958430865.1. NCBI lineage: Eukaryota > Fungi > Glomeromycota > Glomeromycetes > Entrophosporales > Entrophosporaceae > Entrophospora > Entrophospora sp. SA101. Next base: position 28,516 of record CAUDNR010004166.1, on the reverse strand, counting down.
TGAACTTGAATTTGATGAAAGTGTAGTCAAGAAAGAAAAGAATGCATACGAGAATGAATACAAGTATATAAAGAAAGAATACATTGAAACAAGAAAAAAATACAATTATATAATGAAAAAAGAAAATGAGAAAACAAAGGATAAAGAAACTAAAGAGCACAATGAAATAAAGAAAAAATATGAAGAAATAATGAGCAATTATGATAAAATAAAGGAGAATGAAAAGGAGAATGAAAAGAAGAATGAAAAGAAGAAGAAAAACGTGAAATTGAGAATGGACACGAGGTGGTGGATGGTGGACTAGAAAAAGGGAGTGATGAAAAGAAGGAGATGGAAATTGAGTGCGAGGAAAAAAAGAATGCATGCAAGGAAAAGTGGAATGAATATGTGAAAAAAAATAAAGAATACGAGGAAATAAATCACGAATACGAGAAAATAAATGACGAATCTGAAAAAATAAAAGAAGATGAAAAGACCAAGGAAAAAGAAGAGAGTAGAAATGTGGCAAAGAAGACTGAATACGAAAATATAAAAAGAAAATACGAGGAAAATCAGAAAGAATTTGGTGAAGAATATGAAAATAAAAAGAAAGAATACAATGAAATAAAGGATAAATACGAAGAATTAGAAGAAGGGGTTGAAAAGGAGGAGATGAAAAGTGACTGCGAGAAAAAAAAGAAAGAATACAAGGAAATAATGGGAGAATACAAGAAAATAAAGGAATATGAAATGAAATATGCATTGGATGAGTACGATCAGGCAAAGAAAGATTGCGATAATGCAATGAAAAAGGATAAATGGGCAGACAGGAATAAGTACAATGAAAAAAAGGAGGAATACGAGTACGAAAAAATAAAGAATGAATACAAGGAAAAGAAGAGAACATATGAGGAGGTAATGATGAAAAAGGATAAAGCAATAAAAAAAAACAGGGATGAAAAGGAGAAAGATCATAACGAAACAAATAGTACTAAAATTGCGGATGATATAAAAAAAGAAGTGAAAAATTATTTGAATAACAATATGAAAACAATTTCTAAAGCAGAGAAAGAATATGTGAAAATAGTGGAGAAAAAATTAGAGACTGAGACAAGGAAAAAATACCAAGAAGCAAAAGAAACATACACTCCCCTACAAAAAATATCCGACCACTTGTGCTGTGTAACGTCAAATGAAAAAAGTACTTGCTAAATAAAGTACGTTTTCTTAAATAAAACCTTTTCTGCTATACTAAGTAAACTCATATTTGATATCAAAACTCTATATTACGAAAATTTCAAACAGTTCGGTATGGTATTAATGGAAATATTTAACAAATCATCCAAAAAAGAAAATTTCCGATTGAATTTTTACATGTAATAAAAGGTCAAATTTTTTTGTTGTAATGTATATTATTACCTTAATAAAACGTGTTTAACGTAACAGATTACATATATTTACAATACGGTGTCAGCATAAATTAGTTTATGAAAAGGGTTTAAAAAAGTATCCGACCACCCCGTAATTTTATCATATAAAACACTTAATAAAGTTGACAAAATGCAAATTTTAAGGCTTTACGTTTCGTTGTCTATACTTGATCAAATTTTCTCAAATTTTAACCATTTATAATTCAAGGTATTTTAAGTGGACTTACTTAATGACATAATTCATGATTCAACAGAGTTTTGAACCTTTTTACTAAGCTCAAAGTTTTCATAAAAACCACGAAATTTTTTGCCTAATTTAAAATTTTCATCCTAAATTTATTAATAATGCAAACTCGACGAAACTTTAAGTTTATATTCAAATTGACTTTAAAAACATGTTTACTTAATGCACCAGTCCCGGTTTGATTAATAAAATTTTGAACTGCGTGAGGTATAAGTTTCCCAATTATTAAAATGATCGTCAGATGGTCGGATATTTATTGTAGGTGAGTGTACATAAATGATAAGAAAAAAGAAATAACGGAAAAATACAAAAATAGCGATTCGATGGAAATGAAGGAAAAATACAAGCAAGCAATTACAGAAATCAAAGAACACTACGAGAATGAATTGAATAAATGCGAGGAAGAAAAGAAGAAAATTGACGAATACCGTAGTGTGGATTGGGTAAAGTATGACGAACAAACGAAGATAATAAACAGAGAGCGCAATAGAAGAAAGAATGAAAGCGAGGAAAACATAGCTATAATCAATTACGAGATAAGAAAGATTGAATACGAGGAAATAAGGAGAGATCATTATTTCATTGATGAAAATGAAGACAATGATGTACTGAAAAATTATAAAAAAGCATACCATCAGAAAGAGACAGATTACAAGGCAGCTAAGGAAAAATACGCGAAAGTAACGTGGGATATAGTTCAAAAATACGGTGATGTAAGGAATGAATATGAGAAAGCAAAAGAAGAAAAAAAGAAAAAAATGACAAAAGAAAAGAAGGAAAGAATCAAGAAAATCAAGGAAGAAATCAAGAATGAAATTGAGGAAATCAGAAATAAAATAGGTTGTGATGGAATTGCATTTCACGATTATGCCGGTGGAAGATTCGAAAAACAAAATGAAATCTCCAGATTCAAACCAAACGACCTTGAAAAAGGACTTCCTCCTCCTGATATTGATCCTATTAGTAAATGTATGAAAATCTAAGGCCACGTATTGATCGACATACTTGAAACAGCATGGATTACTAAAATGGATTAAGTTGAAATACAACCCATATTATTACTGGTCTAATTGGAAAACCTTTTAAAAGGGGAGAAAGTGGAAACCCCTTCAAAAGAGGAGGAATCGAAAAAAACCCCAATTGAGGAGGACAATGAACTGAAGAAAATGCATATTAAAGAGGAATCGGAGGAGCTAGAGCTAAAATGGGAGGAACAGGAATTGTTGAATTTGGTGAAACATGAACTTAATATACTGAAACTAGAAAGACAAAAACTGATGGAGCCGGTACAAGAAAATATAGCACCAAATTACTTACAATCTGAGGGTTTGTTTGAGAAAAAACTCCATGACATAACAAATTCCTAATTTCTAATTAATATTAGTATAATTCTTATGTAATAATAGTAGCTTTTTTCAATGTCTATTTATTTTTTTTAATTTTTAAAAGAATTCATATATATGTATTAGTATAATTATATCATGATGGTACGTCACGGTTATATTGTATTGAAGATTCTTTATTTGAATTTAGAAAAACAAACTAATAAACAAACTACAACGTAGTCTATAATTTAATGGTGATCATCATATAAGCTAATCCGATAAAATTATGATTTTATTATCAATTAGATTTTTGAAATATTTAAAATAGAATTCGCACCTTTACTATATGGCTTTTTAACATTTAACCCTGTCCTCCTCCTACGCATTTTATATTTTATTGTATACTTATTTTCTTTCTATATATGATAAGTAACTGAACTGCTCTGTTATTATTATTAATTTCTCTAATCTATTTTATGATCACCTAAAGAGAAAAAGATTTTAATAATAATAAATCTAAACGGGTATTCCTCTGTTAATTCCAGCATGTATGCATTAACCAATCCTTCTGTCCAAGCATGATAGCACAAACTTTATTGCCAGGAAGAAGCAAAGTGTTAAGTTGCACTTTACTGTTTCTTCATTTACTAGAGACTCTGGTATTGTCTTTGGACTGATACGAATATCTGTTCTGGAGCAATGCTTATGCACAAGTGAGATGGTCACTACAAAATTTAATGATAAATTGTTGTGGTTTTTGTAAAATCACCTCCCAGGAGTTAAAGAAACTATCATTAGCATCTGACTTGGGTTTTATTAAACTAGACTTTTACCCTACAAAAATTTTTGATACTTATTTTATCATTAAAGCATTCTTATTTTTACAATAATGACTTAAAACTAGTGATGTTGGCCAATAGAAAAAAATTAGCTGACCAAGCCAAACAACTCTAAGCCAACTAAGAAAGACTCGGATAAAATAATTTGCTAGACAAACTACAAACTTTTTATAAATTCACTGAAAATTGGTTGTTTTATCATTTTTACCAAATCTATTTCTTTCTCTTGTTAATAAATCCTAGTTGATTGGAGACTTTTCGGATATTAATATTACTAAGATTTCCGGTATTATTATTATCATCATTATCATTATTATTTACTATTCAATTTCCTAATTTGCTGCCATCATTACTATTTAATGGTTCACTCATTGTTAAGGTTATTTATTTTATTCATTATGAATTTGAGTATTCATTCGAATTACATTGAATGTTTTATTTGAATTTTAGGAATTTTAACCTTTATTATTATTACTTTCTTATTATCTTTTATCCTACTACAAATATTGTATTATTATTTTTTTTTTAGAGCAAATGAATGTTTTTTTTTGTCATTCTAAGTAATGCATCTCAACTAATTGTCAATGCTACTGAGTTCTGTACTAAAATTCCATACGTAAAATGATTGTTAAAAGAAATTTTTTTTAATAATATCATTACTTAAAACATACTTAAAACATACTTTAATTCGTTACATTCTTAAAATACGCATTTAATAACACATATTTTTCACTGCTCAAAATTCATATAATTTAAAATATTCTTAAACATGCCTTTTCTTCCCATTGTTGTTCTTCTTTGCTAGCGTGTTAACATAATTTGTAGTGAACCGATTAATTTTTACAAACTGTGATTATAATCCATGAAAAACAAATAATAAAATACGACTTTCAATAACAAATAAATGATCATATACAAAAATAATTATAGAAAAACTCAACTCGATTTTAAATTTTTTATAAATTAAAAGATTTTGCAGCAATTCAATTTTTTCACTTTCTACCAGAAGATACTCCTCACATGTAACCAAACTGTTTAAACATAAACTAGGTATTTCACAACTCTGCTATTTATCATCCACAACTTTACAATCTGTTTGACTATTAGCAGCTACGATGACAATAAATGGATTACAAACTTCATTGTCCAGTTAATGATCCGTCTCTCATGGGTAAAATAACATATATTCAACTAAAACAACAACTACAATCGACATTATGGGATCCCTTTCTGCCCATTATTAATGACACTAGCACCTCTTACAAAATTAAACAACAAAAATATTACAGCTTCCTGTGTCACACGTCAACCTTCATACTCTTTTATCTCCTCTTTTAACATCAAAGGCGGCAATGTCCTATTAATAAACATTATATAAAATCAATATTTCAAAATTATGCCTTTGCTCAAAAACAATTACTTTCATGCAATTACCCAACCTTTCTCCCAATAAACATGTTATTTCGTAGATTACCTTTAAGTAAATTTTGTATGTCTCCTACACAATACACTTTTTAATTAATTATTTATTTATTTATTACTAAAAATGCTAAAAAAACATTTTTTACTATTATTATCATATGTCCTGTTTTTTTTTGGATCATTGATTGGTTTACTTTTAAGAAAAGAATTATGCATTTACAATTGAATTTATTATTTGTTTATTACTAAAAATGCTTTGATCACATCTATACATTTATTTTGCAAATCTGGATTGCAACCTATCATCAACTCTATTTTTCTATTAAATTATTTTGAATTTTTATTTTTTTAGATTACAATAAAAATATGGAATAGAATTTGTCCAATGAAATGTTGTAATCTGTATATATCCCATGCACAACTTGAAATATATAGTACATTTTTCCATTACTAGTACTTGTCTCGGGGGTAAGACATGCAATGGTGAACCCATGTGACTCGCTTAAATATGTTATTAAAGTCCAGCAAGTGAGGGAATGTAACTCTTTGCTGGTAGCTCATGCTAGGTGCATTTTTTTAAAAATATTTATTCAGAGATAATTGGTTACATTTGTAATATATGAAGATCCATCAATAGGATTATAATAAAGATTAAGACCCGATTTTGTTTCATGAAAATATTCAAGTTTTTCAAAAAAAAAAAAAGAGAGATGGCTGTCCTATTTATATGTTTTGGGTTTAATAAAATAGACTATATCTTGGCCTGAATAATGTCATTTTTTTGCTTTTTGCAACAAAGAAGATGCAATCCAAACTAATGTTGGTTTCCAAAACTCGAGAGTTTCGCAACCGTGCGAAAGTCAAAAGGTTTCGCCATAAGTCGAAACTAGTTTTGATTTTTGACTATCGACTTTTGATTTAGTTTTGACATATAACTTTTAATTTTAGTTTTCACCTCTTCAAAATAGTTTTGGCGACCAACACTAATCCAAACCCAATTTAAAATAAATGAATTTCCGCATAAAAATTTTTTTCTGTAATTTCAAGAAACTAATAATTTTATTTGTGTCGTCTAATATGGTGCGCGAAGTCTATAACCGCTATTTATTGTGCCACACCATCAAATTTCACAAAAAAATGATGATAAAAAATTTATAAAGTCATGTGATTTTTAAAATTTCTTAATTTGATTTATTATCAATTTTAATTATCAATAACATTGCTTGGAATTTTTCTATGAGATTTGTATCTCTTTACTGCATATAAAGCTTCTAGACCTGTCAATTCATTTCTATGAACATCCATAAATCTCCAAGACCTGCAAGCAAACTTCCGAATTTTTTTGAGAGAAACAGAACTTAATGCCAATGGAACAGTTTTTTTCTAATGACTTAAAGGTATAATCACGGTTTTCACGGGTATATTATTTTGCTGCACCTCAAAATAATTCAATAAAATTAAGTTACAGTGGAACTTGGGGTAAAATATGACTTTATGACCATAAGATTCAATAGTTTCTTCAAATTTAAAGCTTTTTGATTAAATATTTTTGACGCAGTGATTTTTTACAGCTACACAATACCAAGTTTAGAAATGATAATTGTAGACTATCCTAATTTTAGACAAAAATGTTACTGCCAAATCATCATGAACACAGTAAGATACATGTACTAAAAAAAAATAGAACTCGATAACCAATCAATATTTTGAAAAAAACTTCTCTGACAATCTATGAAATAACAAGAGTTATTTTTTAAAAGGATCGACAGAAATGGACTTCTATTCTTTCAAAATCACGTACAAAATGGTGGTTATAGACTTCGCGCACCATATTAATTAATCGCTAAAATTTTAGAACCAGATTTGAATATGAGACACATTTTACTTACGAGGTTTGTAAAACAACGGTTTTATTTGTATGCGGTGAAACTTCAGTACAGTCAAAGCTCTCTATAACGAACCTCCAGTCCCGAGAATTTTTGTTCGTTGTAGAGAGCGTTCACTATAAAGAAAGTGTCGATCAATCATCACATTTATAGTCATATAATTATGAAAATTGCAATTAGTAATCCATTTATCTTTTTCTTTTAAAATCTCAGTTACTGTAGATTTTCCAACATTATATATACCTGCAAGTTCAACGTTAGGAATATTTGGATCTCTTTGTTTCAACAAACATAACTCTTTCTTTTGTAAAGCTGTCAAAGTAGTTCTTCTTTTAGTTGACATTTGGTTGAATTTTAAAATATCTTTTTTTTAAAAAAAAATGCATACGGATATTTTATATATTGGTATTTATTTTCTTTATTTTCATTAATGATTTAACAAAAGAGACGTAGTGTGTAAACAATTAATTAATAAACAATTGTATTCTTATCGCTTGTATAATGTTGATATTAATTTTGTTTTCGTTATAGTTAAAGAAAGAAGTCGGCATAATATACTTTGTATCAAATAATAATAATAATAAATTTTTATTTTATTGTGTTACATTAAAGTTCGGTATAGAGAGCGCCATTTTATATGTAAATTTATCATGATTTTTCAAAAGCAGTTCGTTATATATACAGAGCAAGATTAATTAACAAAAAATCGGGACCAATACCTTAATTCATTATAAAGAGCAGTTCGGTTTTTGGAGAGAGCATTGACCAGGTTGGGCGACGAAAATAAATGTGACGAAATAAGGTTTTTACACTTTGAGTAATTTGATGAAAATGACGAAATGACGAAAGTGACAAAACAATAAAATAAACCAATTATTTTCTAGATTTTAAATTATGAAGTAAATAAAATTCATGATATCAAATTCCAATTTACCCAATTCACCAATTCCTTCTCAATCATCATCATATAATATGAATTTGCAAACATTAAAATTAGGTAATATATCTGAAAGTTTATTTAACAATAATCATGAATTAGCTACAGGACATCCTGTGTTTGATGTATGGTTACACTCCATTAAAATAGTAAATGAAGAATCATTTCAACAATCAGAATTATCAGACGATTCTACAGATTTTGAAGAAAGTTATGAAACCTGCAATAGATGTGAAGCAGCAATTCCTACTAAAATTTTGCGTGCAAAAATTAAGTATCCAACCAAGAAACATGATTTACGATGTAAAAAATGTTTTTTGTTTTAATTAAATCTAAATAAAATTGAATTTTATATTTTCGTCATCTTTATCACAATTTGACCTTACCTTTTATCACTTTTCGTCACTTTTCGTCACAAGTGTCCCATTTGACCAAATACTTTTACACTCCAAAATACTTTCGTCACCCAACCTTGGCATTGACTTTATATACTATTTGATATGAAGATTGTTAATTGAATTATTTTTGATGATCTGTAAGGCTTAATATTTATCATAAAATGAGTCACATTATAATAAATATAGAAAAATTTTTTTTTAATTAAGTATGTATTAGTATTGCGGTAATAATCTCCATCGGTGAAATATAGCAATTCCCCATGTAAAATTTATGGATTTTACATCACAATAATTAATTTCTTCTACAATGAGTATTTTCATCACTTGTAAATTTCATCGCTCGTAATTAATTCCGTAATCATGTATTAAGTTTTTGGCAAAACAATTACCATCCCATGTATAGTTGGTTCACAATTTACTATCACACACTATTATAATCTTAATCATTCCTGGTACATATCACAACAATAATAAAAGATTTAATTGAACCATTCAAGCAAGATGTGATGCAGACTAGTGTTGGTCGCCAAAACTATTTTGAAGAGACAAAAGTCAAAACTAAAATTAAAAGTTATATGTCAAAACTAAATCAAAAGTCAATAGTCAAAAATCAAAACTAGTTTCGACTTATGGCGAAACCTTTTGACTTTCGCACAGTTGCGAAACTCTCTAGTTTTGGAAACCAACACTATGCAGACACAATTATTTATCATAACAGCAAGAGTTAGACTCTATGCTTGTAAGATTGTTTATTTAAAATTAATTAAATTAAAAGGTAATACAGTAATATTATTATAATGATATCAGAAAAAGGGGAAACGAATGTAAAGTGATAAAGATCAGATATTCTATACATAATGATGTGTATGTGGATGTTAATTAATTAAACCAAAAGGAATTCAAAAGGTAGTGGCGATAGATCCTCTATGTTTGTTTCTAGTTGTGTATATGATTTATTATTATTGTTAGTTATTTTTCTTTTTCTAAACCATCATCTGATAATTAAAATATGTAAATCTTTTGATAAAAATAAATCTTTTTTTGAATATATATATTTAAGTGTAAAATAAATTAGGAGTATTACTAATTTTCCATGCTATATTCAACTTGATAAATATATTTTTTTTACATATTAATAGATAATAAAATTTTTGATTTGTTACCTTTAGCATTATATTGAAATTTGGTTCATATGATTCTAAAAATAATATGAATAATTATGAATAAAAGTCAAAATTTTCCAATAGAACCTTTCGAGTGATTATAAACGATTTTGTAAAGAACAATTTGAAACAATTATTACTATTGCTGTTAAGTTTGCTTTATTCTGCACAACAGTTAGAAGAAAATCTTAAAATTTGAAAAAAAGTAACATTTGTAGCCTGGCGTAGAATAAACTGTAATTAGGTTAGACTCTTGTTTTAGAAGTCCTAGTTTGGCTCTAAAAATTTTATTAGTTGCAAAAGTCTAAGGAACGCAGCAGATTTAGGGAGCGCTCAACTCATTTACGGGTAATAATATCACGGAAAGAAATTTGAATGAAAGGTATGAATTGACTTTTTACATTTATGGCTACTAATTTCTATGAATTAAAATCTAGTTAAGCAACAAAAATTTTTTTAATACGAATTGATTCTTTTTTGCATGCATGAAAAGCGAGAATTGTAATTATTAAAAAAAAATTATAAATACATATGAAAAAAAAAATTTATTTTAAAAATAACTTTAGAGATTTAAACAAATAGGAAAGGAAGTTTTTACGCTTTAGGGATTACTGGCTTTTGTTGGCTTCTCTGTTGTTAACTTTGCTGAAATAACAGTAAAATTCATATTTGCGCACCCTACTGGATTGTCATTAGGATCAGTAACTAAATAATAATTGTCAATTATATTAGTAAATGAAAATCAAGTCAACAAATGAACTAATATAGACAAATGATAAAATGATAATATACCAAGAATAAGTTGTTGAAATTCAGCATCAGTTATATTAACAGTTGGGCGGGGAATGAAAGTGGTTTGTGTATAATTGAAATTGTAAGGGTAATAGGGATTATCAATGAAAGGTGAAGTTGTAGTAGTAGTAGTATTATAATCTTCATAATTGTTATTGTCAAGTAAACATATTACGGTGAAGGTTGAACAGAAATCTACAATGTTATTATCAATATCAGCACCATTATAAAAAGTAATAACTTTAATTTTGCTAACTTCTTTTATGAAGACGTTATTACTGAAGCCTTCGATTTTTAGGTGGAAGTTTTTCCTATAGTTGGCTCGGTCTAGAGATCTCCTAAATTTTGGGCAATTTTTAAAAGTATAGAATTCACTTTTTGTCCTACCTTTTTAAAAAATAGCTCTATTATTTGATATAATATGTCTTTAGTTTTAATGTAATAGAGAGATTTTCTCAAAAAAATTATTTGTTATAGAGTTCTATTCTTTTTTAAAACATGTACTCTACTATGTTCGTAAGGAATTTGTTTACTATGATCATTTCTAAATTTAGGAAATTATTACTAAATTTAAACTAGCTATTGACTATCGTATCTAAATTTGGCAGCAAGAAATAGTTTTTAAAATTAAAATCACGTGAAGTCCTATTTGGCCAATGGCGCAGCAATGGGAGGTCTTTGAGCAAACCATATAACAACTTAGTTAGAGGTATAATCTAATTGGTTGTTGAAGGTATTATTTAATTGGTTGGAGGCATTGCCTAATGGATTGTTGAAGGTAACTACTGTGTATGTGTCGAAGAAAACCGTTAAATTATAATTAATATAAATATCACATGATTGTGAGTAGCATAATGGAAATTTAAAATGTTACACTAATTTTTTATATTGTGCAATGTAGCTTTACAATACACGCCAAACATTCTGGCAATAAAAAGTATAGTGATAAACTGGATTTGAATTGGATCTGAACTTAGATGGGTAACAATTGTATACTGGTGAAGTTTCAGGAGCAATGGGTTCTGTATAACATTTCGTGTAACAACAAACTTCCACTATTACTATGCTATTGTGAGTAAATGACAATTGGGAAAACGAAACGAATAAGAAAAAAGAAAATGTTGAATAATTTGTTCATTTCGATTTTTATTTTTTTATTTTTGTATTTTTTTTTTTGAAAATTAAGTTTACTTCACTTTCAATAGCATACGGAAATCAGTTCTTTATATAATCGAATGAAGAGGGTGAGCGCACTGGCCATTAATATCACATCCATGTAACAACCTACTGAAATTTTCCAATATCTGTGGCGCTAAATTTGGCACCTTTAATGAACATTGCACACCTAGTCCCATTTAGTCTTGTAAGAATGAAAATATAAGAAAAATCAAATCATAGAATTAATATATCACCTTACCACGAAATTAAAGCACAAGTTTACTACGTCAAACCCAAAATTGGCACAATAATTTTTTCAATCTTGTGACGTAAATTTAATTTTTAAGCATAACACACATTTTGAGATCACCTGGGAGGAATAAACTTGATAATTGAAGAAATGTTGTTGGATATTATAATTTGATTTTAGATCTTAAATTATTTTTATACATGCAAATTTTTTTTTCTTAATGTTGACGAGCATTACCCAAAAATACTGGACAAATTACCTGAAGGTAGTATAATTATGTAAACAATTTCTACAATATAATATACACGCTTGAATAATTGATAATTCCTTTTCCGTCAAATTATAAATCAACCTTATCAATCGATGAAGGGACTTTTGAGATGCAGCATCTGAATCAATAAACGTTGTCATTTAACGTCTACTGTGTCTGGGAGGAATTGGGCTGCATACATGATAAACAGTGAAATAGATCGACCACTGCTATTCTTTTAATTAGTTTATATATATATATATGTATTTCAGAAAAACAAAGTTGCAGATGTGGAGATAATTTGAATTACTGTATATGTATAATAAATTAACTAATAATATATTAGCCAAAAAATTTTATTTGTTTCCATTTTCGAAAGTCAAAAAAAAATTTAACATTTGGAATACCCGTTTGTTTGAATTGCTTTAATATGGATTCTCAAGATTTTACTTTTTCAAAAGAGAAAGAATGTTGTGCTTCTTTCACAACATAACATTTCACAAGATAATTTTGGATAAATTGAATTATTGATGTTCACAAAAAAATTACCAAATTTGTATGATACAATAAAAAAGCGGAAAAGGCAATTATTATCAACCAACAAATCAAATTTGCAGCTTCATGAGATTCATCTTTTATTTATTTCGTCTAAATGCTCTTTATGCTGCCATTAATGGAACCACAACGTTGATATTACCTTTCCGGATTTTTTTCAAATGCCAAATATAAAATAAATAGTAAAATTAATGTTGTCGACAAACGCCTCTTGACTAACAATCAACTTAACGTTTTATAATGCTTTTTGGCGGAAATGGATTGTATATATTTGGCATTATTAAAAAAATTCTCATTCAGTATAACCTTCGTTGCATTATTGTTTACAAAGATATTTTTTGCAAGAAGTTTATTCTACATGCTGATATAATGAAAGCCGAGCAATATTAAATTCTCGAGAAAGATCTATTGTTCTACGCATCTAATTTAAGTGATAATAAATGATAACAGATTGTTAAAAATGGTTCTTCATCCAATCAACGAATGTTTATCGTCAATTTTTTTATAAATTAAGTGCAAAATCATTTTTTTATAAATGTTTTTAACTTTTGAAATAATCTATTCATAGATTATTCAAGGGCGTTCTTTTATAATGAATTTTAAAATTCTTCAATTCAAGTTTTATCAAAAACTTTTTATTTTATATTTATTTTGTCTTTTATTTTGTTTTGTCTCTACATCAAACGCACAAAATAAAAGTCCGGCTGAACAAAATCAAAACAGTCTTATTCCTAACAGCATAATACAGTTTCCGATAAATGATCCAACTCAATCAAAAAGTGGTTTAACTTGTCCTGTTGTTGGAACTTATAATGACGCTAAAATATATCCCAGCTTTTTCTCTCAATTAGGAACGTTCTTTCCTATTATGGGCCTTCTTTTTACTGTAGCTGTTTATGGTACAACATCCGTGTTTGGATATATAACGACATGTCTACTTGATGATATTGTTATTTTGGGGACATCCTTAGTACTCATTATTTCGTGGTACAACTTCGCCAAACCAGTCTGGTTGGCTTTATTAGCAAGATTATTGCAAGATGCTTCAAGCAAGAGTGGTGTTGTAAAAACTTTTTTACAAGTAAAAAATGCAGTTGTAATTGTTGGGTCTGATTCTGGACCAGTTGGAAATAATTACAATCATGAACTCTTTGTACTTTGTTGTGTTTTTATTGTAACTGCTGTAGCTGTTCTGGCTGTACTGGGGTATCTTAGATATGATTTTCACCAAAAACGGGAAATTCTTAGCAATCCAAATAATAAACTCTACAGGCGTTTCTACAAGAGATTAAAAGCCGTCATTATTTGGATTTACTTTATCCATTCATTTGAAGTCATAATTTATACTATTTTGCAATTCGTGTATGTCTTTAAAGTACTTTTATACATACAAGGAGAAGGGGAAATTGGTCTTGTTGAAGTTCTAAGAGCAATTGATTTGCTAACCATAAATTATCTCATGAAGATTTCTTATTTCATCTCAACCACTACTTTAATTACCTCGTATTACTTTCCTAATTTAGAACTACGTTTCATAAAATTGATAAAAAGGATTTTCAGAAAAGACACTGGTAAACTTACTGAAGATGAAAGAAGGTATTACCAAGGTTTTATTCGTAAGAAAACTTTCTTTCTTACCGCTGCCCTTTCTTTAGGCCAAATATTTTTTGAATATTACTGGTTTTGTACTCCTTCAATTATCAGCACAGTTTTCAACACCATTCTTACCACAGTTTTGACTCGTTCAATCGCATCATTCTTTTCTAATCAGGGAATAGTTAAATACATTTATAAAAATAAAGAAGGTGTTGAACATGTCAAAGAGGATAACGATATTGAAGATAAAACAAAAGTTTACGCAGAAGTTGGCATTATGGATATTTATAATGTTAAAAGTTTTAATATAAATAAGGATAAGTATGATGGCGACAGTGTTATATGTCCTAGTAATTTGGAAAAATATTCAGTTGATTCTACGGGTAATTATGTTTATGTTTATACAAAATCCACAGAAAAAAATGTAGAGGAAACGAGTAATTCAAAGGGTAAGGATGAGGATGAGATTAATGAATTAGATAAAGAAGTAAACACTAAGAAGCCCAAGTCTAAGCAATATTACTACGTTATGCCTGTTCAACAATCTATGTACTTTGTTAAACTTGATTTTGATGAAAGTAAAATCAAGAAAGTAACGAATGTATACGAGGAAGATTACAATGATAAAAAGAACAAATACATCGAAACAAAAAAATTATACAAGGATATAATGAAAATACAAAACAAAAAAAAAAAAGATAAAGAAACTATAAAGTTCCAAGAAATAAAGAATAAATACGAGAAAATAGAGGAAATTTACAATGAGAATAAATACGAGGAAATCAAGAATGAATACGAGGAAATAAATAGTAAATACGAGGAATCAGATGAAAGTGCAAAGAAGGAGATGAAGATTGAATACGAGTACAAAAAGGAAGAATACGAGTACGAGACAAGAAAGAAAGAATACAAGGAAATGTGGAAAGAATATGAGGAGAAAAAGAAAGAACACGAGAAAGAATACAAGAAAATGTGTAAAGAATATGAGGAAAAAAAGAAAGAAGACGAGGAAATAAATGATGAACACGAGGAAATGAATGATGAGTACAATAAAATAGAAATATACAAGGAAGTGATGAAAGAACACGAGAAAAAGATCAAAGAACACGAGAAAAAGATGAGAGACAACGAGAAAGGGTGGAAAGAATATCAGCAGCAAAAAAAGAAAAAATACGAGGAATTTTACAAATACGAGAAAATCAAGAATGAATACAAGGAAATAAATAGTAAATACGAGAAAGCAGGAGAAAGTGCAAAGAAGGAGATGAAGATTGAATACGAGTACAAAAAGAATGAATACGAGTACGAGAAAAAAAGGAAAAAACACAAGAAAATGTTGAAAGAATATGAGGAAAAAAAGAAAGAATATGAGGAAATAAATGATGAATACGAAAAAATAGATGATAAAGGATGGAAAGAATTCGAGGAAAAGTGGGAAGAATATCAACAAAAAAAGAAAAAATACGAGGAAATAAAGGATGAATATGAGAAATTAGAAGAAGATAAAAAAGGGGAGAAGAAGACTGAGTATGAGGAAAAAAAGAAAGAATACGAGGAAATAGCAGATGAAAAAATTAAAGAATACGAGAAAAAGTGGGAAAAATATCAACAAAAAAAGAAAAAATACGAGGGAATAAAGGATGTATATGAGAAATTAAGAGATAAAAAGATGGCGAAGAAGACTGAGTACGAGGAATCAAAGGAAGAATACGAGAAAATAGCACATGAAAAATTTAAAGAATACGAGAAAAAGTGGGAAGAATATCAAGAAAAAAAGAAAAATTACAATGAAATAAAGAATAAATATGAGAATCCAGAAGGAAATAAAAAGAAGGCTAAGGACAAGGACAAGAAAGTATACGATGAAAAAAAGAGAGAATATGAGGAAATAAAAGATGAAAGAATGAAAGAATACGAGGAAATAGCAGAAGAAAAAATGAAAGAATACAAGGAAAAGTGGGAAGAATATCAACAAAAAAAGAAAAAATACGAGGAATTAAAGGATAAATATGAAAAATTAGGAGGTGAGAAGACTGAGAATGAGGAAATAAAGAAAGAATACGAGAAAAAAAAGAAAGATTACGAGGAAATTAAAGATGAAAAAATCAAAGAATACGAGAAAATGTGGGAAGAATATCAAGAAAAAAAGAAAAATTACAAGGAAATAAAGGATAAATTTGAGAAATTAAAAGGAAATAAAAAGGTGGCAAAGAAGACTGAGTACGAGGAAATAAAGAAAGAATATGATGAAAAAAAGAAAGAATATAAGGAAATAAAAGATAAAAAAAAGAAAGAATACGAGGAAATAGCAGATGAAAAAATGAAAAAATACAAGGAAATAGCAGATGAATATGAGAAATTAGAAGAAGACGAAAAGGTGGCAAAGAAGACTGAGTACGAGGGAAAAATGAAAGAATTCGAGGAAAAGTGGAAAGAATATCAACAAAAAAAGAAAAAATACGAGGAAATAAAGGATGAATATGAGAAATTAGGAAATGAAAAGGTAGCGAAGAAGACTGAGTACGAGAAAGAAAAGAAAGAATACGAGGAAGAAATTAAAGGAAAAAAAAAAAAATATGAAAGAAAAAAGAAAGAATACGAGGAAATAAAAGGTAAATATAAGAAATTAAAAGGAGGGACTGAAAACAAGGAAGAAATTAAGAAAAAAAAAGTTGAATATGTAAGTAAAAAGAATGAATACAAGAAAGAAATATGGGAATACAAGAAAATAAAGGAAGACGAAATGGAGAATCCACGGGAAGGATACGAGAAGGCAAAGGAAGATTACGAGAAGGCAACTGATGATTACGAGAAGGCAATGAGTAATGATTACGATAATAATTACGTGAAGCTAATGAGTTATGTGAACATAATTGATAAGAATAAAGGAATGGAGGAGTACAATGAAAAAAAGGAAGAATTGAAATACGAAAAAATAAAGAAAGAATACAAGGAAAAAAAGAGAAATTATGAGGATGCAATGAGAAAAAAGGATAA
The DNA here is from genome assembly GCA_958430865.1 of Entrophospora sp. SA101. NCBI lineage: Eukaryota > Fungi > Glomeromycota > Glomeromycetes > Entrophosporales > Entrophosporaceae > Entrophospora > Entrophospora sp. SA101. Next base: position 11,295 of record CAUDNR010004166.1, on the reverse strand, counting down.
AGAGATAATGAAAATGCTCGGGGATGAAATGGAGAATGAGGATGGAAATGAAGGAAAACAGAACGAAGTGGAGTATTTAAATGATATTAAAAAGGCAACGGAAAGATACGAGAATGAACATAAGGAAGATGAACAAACAAAGAAAGATTATGTGGAAAAATTGAGAGAATACATTAGCGCAAAGCAAAATAAATACGATAAACAAAGGATAAATATAGAGGCTGAGTCAAGGATAAAATACCGGGAAGCGAGCGAAAAATACATTAAAGATAAGGTGAACAAAATAATGGCTAAATACAAAGATACACCGGTGGAAGAATCCGAGGAAGCAATTGCAAAACACGAGATAGATGAAAATGATGAAATAATGAAAGATGATGAGCCGGCGAAAAAATCCAAGGAAACAATTGAAAAACACGAGATGAAAAAAAATGAATACGAGAAAAAATTAAATGATTGTGAGAAAACATTGAAAGAATACAAGCAACAAATGAGGAAACGCAGTTATGGTCATACACATGGTTATACAAATTTTAAAGATTTGTGTGATAAGCAAGAGAGAATAAGAGATAAAATGGCTATGTTCGAATATGAGTTAAAAATGATTGAATTTGAGGAAATAAAGAGAGAATACTATTTCATTAAAGAAAAAAATGATAGGGATATAATTAATAAAGTATACCAGGAAAAAGAGAAAGAATATAGGGAAGCTAAGAAAAGATTCGATGACTTAACGAAGAAAATAACTAAAAAATACGATGATTTAATGAAAGAATATGAGAAAGCAAAAGAGAAAAAAAAGAAGGAAGAAACAAAAAAAGAATATAAGGGAAGAACCAAGGAAATTAAGGAAAAAATTAAGAATGAAATCGATAGAATTAGAAATGAAATAGGTTGTGATGGAATTGCATTTCACAATTATGCTGGTGGAAGTTTCAAAAAGCAAAATGAAATCATTAGATTCAAACCGAAAGAACTGAACGACCTTGAAAAAGGACTTTCTATTAGTGATAATAAGAGTATTGAATGTATGAAAATCGAAGGTCACGTCTTGATCGACATACTTGAGACAGGATTCCTAAATTATATTGTTTATTCTCACCGTTCTTCTAAAAAGCATGGATTACTAAAATGGTTAAAGTTGAATTACAATCCATATAATTACTTGTCTAACTTGAATTACAATGCTTACAATCCGTATAATTACTTGTCTAACTTGAATTACAATACTTACAATCCATATAATTACTTCTCTACTTTCCACTCCACAAAAGAGGAAAACTCCACAAAAGAGGAAAACTCCACAAAAGAGGAAAACTCCACAAAAGAGGAAAACTCTTCAAAAGTGGAAAACTCTTCAAAAGTGGAAAACTCTTCAAAAGAGGAGGACATTAAAATGAAATTTATTCTGTGGGATCTAAACTTCGCATCGGAGAATCAGGATGAGCTAGAATTCGCATGGGAGAAACAGGAATCAGAGAAACTGGTGAATGTCGAAGTTAAGAAGACACTGGGACTGAAGGAACAAGAACTGATGGAGCTGAAACAGGAACAAAAGAAAATAGAACCAAATTCCTCACTCATTGGAGGTTTGGCTTTGAACCAATCCCTAATTTCTAATTCTTAACATAATTACATTGTGATGATAATAGCTTTTTTCAATGTCTTTTATTTTCTTAATTTTTAAAAGAATTCATATATATATATATATATATTGTTCTATATTAACATAATTACATCGTGATGGTCCATCACGGTTATTATATCGAAGATTCTTTAATTGAATTTAGAAAAATAAACTAATAAACAAACTGCAACATAATCTATAACTTAACCTTTTTCCTTCTCTCAATTTCATTGTGATAATAGATTTGATGTTATCAATTTGATCATGGAATATTTGAAATAGAATTCGCACTGTTGCTTTGTGATTTTAACATTTGATCTTGTCACCTTTTATCATTTTATATTTTATTGTATTCTTGCTATATATGTTAAGTAACTGCTCTGTTGTTATTATTAATTCTAGTTCTATTTTATATTCCTAGAGGATCGATCATCTAAAGAGGAAGTTTTTTTAATAATGAACGTGTTTGTTTCTATATACAATAATAAATCTAAACGGGGAATTTCTCTATTAATTCCAGAATAGATGCATAAGCATTAACTATTTCTTCTTTCCAAACATCATAACATAAACTTTATTGTCAGGAAGAAGAAACATGCTAAATTCCACTCTACTGTTTCTTCACCGATTAGAATCTCTGGTAATGTCTTTGGGCTGGTACGAATATCTGTTCTGGAGCAATGCTTCTTTCAGAAGTTCCGCACAAGTGAGATGGTGACTACAAAATTTAATGATAAATTGTTGTGGTTTTTGTAAAATCACCTCCTAGGAGTTAAAGAAAGCTATCATGAATTCCAAACTCAGAACATTAGCATCTGACTTGGGTTTTATTAAATGCCTTAATAAACTAGACTTTTGCCCTACAAAAAGTTTTGATATTTATTTTATCATTAAAGCATTCTTATTTTTACAATAATAGACTTAAAACTAGTGATGTTTGCCAGTAGAAAAAAATTAGCCGGCTAAGCCAAATAACCATTACTGCTACGATGCAGATCATCTATAATTGCTTATAGTAACAATTGGTCAACTTCAAAATACTAAAACAAAAAAAATTATATCATTTTAAAAAATTTAACC
>CAUDNR010004165.1:32361-64869 GCA_958430865.1 Entrophospora sp. SA101 | reverse complement strand
AAACATTCAAGGATGTTTTGTTCTTTTGCATACTCCCCATTAATGGTGTCATCAGGTGAATTACTATCAGTGCGATATGTGTTTTTATTAAATTTGTTAAGGAATTAACTTTTGTCAAAAAAAAATAATTTAAGAACAAGCCAATAATAATAAAGGATATCTAGGAAGTCCATGCCATTCAGTAATATCTTCTAAACTAGAATCTTTTAAGAATGGCAAATGTTTAAAGACCTTATTTTTCAAAGGTGACCAAACACTTCCTCTGTCAGAAGATCTTTAAAATTTATTTTCATTAGTATTCTTATGATATTTATGAATAAGATGTATATATATAAAATACTCACACATTTATTATATTTTCTTCTTCCATACGAGCACCTGTGTCTAAATTTGTTTCTTTATAATCTAAATTAGTTTCCAAATGTATTTTTGGTTCTCCAAACTTTAAATGTATTATTGATTTATAATAATCAAACTTTGACCTTGACTATATATATATATATTATATGATGAATACAATAAATACAATGAATTCAATTGATGATAAATCATATACTATAATAGATAATATATACTTTAACAGCATCATATATACCACTTGATTGTGAAAAATCAGCAACCAGAAGAGAAGGTGTTTTTGGATTGCCAATTATAAAAGCACCACGTTCACAATCTATCTGAATTGGTAACAATTTGCAAAGAAATGAATTTCCAAAATCATTTTCATTTTGATCATTGCAATCATCCACTAAAGTATATATAAGTGTGTATTTACACAAAGTTATTAACTTAAATATTGATTTATAAAATTATATACATATAAAGTATTCACCAGTAATCTCTCTATCAGTTGGTGAATTTGAATAACTTGATTGATCTGAATTAGGTCCATTATTTGTTAAAGTTGTTAAAATGTCATTAAGAACATCATAAGCAGGTGACCTGTTATATGCAAACCATTCTATTCCATCAAAATGGCATACAATTCTGCATGGTAATTCTTTTGATTATAGAAACATAAAAAAAGAAGAAATTTTTTAGATCGGATCAGATCAGTAAATCACAATAATTATTCCAAAATACAAAGAATTTTGTACCATTATTGTTATTATTGTCGTTATTATTGTTATTGTTATTATTGTTATTATTGTTATTATTGTTATTATTATTGTTGTTCACTTGACGAACATTCCATAGCCAATATTGAAAAGTGATGTGCCCCTTTACTATTATAAATGATTGATTTTTGGAATAATATTTAAAATTTCTGAATAAAATTCGTCCTGCAAGTGGTGCAAACTTAATTGAACCTATAAACAAACTTATATAAGTAATCTTCTTGTTTATAAGGATGGAATTTATTACTTGAATTGATTAAAATGTACTCTACCTATTTCGATGTAAGCATTATATTTCCTCCATGTATAAATTCTTATTAAGCGACTTACAATTAATGCAAATAACCTATTAAAATAAAATAATAATGCAATAACCACTAAAACTATGGCAAAACACTCGATTAAAAAAGGGATTCTAGAAATTATTACAAAGTATATATATGAGTCAATGTTATTGATCTTTCACATCAGGTAAATTCTTGTAAAAATAAAAAAATTTTTTTTTTAGCTTACAAATCAATAGATGCTGCCATATATTTTAATAAAATTATTAATATTAATGAAAGAAATATGAAAAATTCGACGTGCCAAATTACAGTCTAATATATATTAAAAAACCCTCCCTATTGATCAATTAATACGAGCTTACGTGATACTCGTTGCCTGGAAATTTTTTTTTTTCAAATAAGATATTGGGCACACAGCAGCCAATATCATGTCACTGAAATTGTCCATCGCACGCCCAATATCGATGTTATCTGGCAATCACTATTAAGCTATTCTTTCAAACATCACTGTTTATTAAAGTTTAATTATATGATTTAATTATATCTTATAGAAAGGTTGTATAAATAGTATATCAATCATATTGATGTCATTTTGTGCCTAAAATAACGAAGCAACCAACAATAGCTTAATAGTGCTGTTTGTCTGATAAAGTTTAAATATTGTATGATTTAATTTTTATTTACATGTTGATCTATTGTCACGTGAATTCGTTGAAACGCGATTAGTTCTTATATTCCAAGATCCCTACCAAAAATTCGTTGTCGCTTTAACACGATTTATATATGAAACAAAAAATTTTTAAAAAGGGGGACAGAACCAAAATTCGTTGAAACAAGGGTTGATTGTAAATCATTTTTAACAATTAATCCTGAAATGGAGATTGAATGTTGCATTATTTGTCGTAACTGCTTTTATTTTAGTTAAACTTGGTTCGTCAATTAATTTCATGTCAATGAATTTTGTAAATTCCGTTATCAGGCCACAAATAATTATATAGTTTTTCAGCCCAAATTTTGTAGATTATACATATAAAATTGCATGTTTCTGAAATTGATCAATTAAATTAATGTTGATCTCCTGATTTGGATTTCTAAATCTTTTAAAAAGAAGTATAAACAAATCACGCAATAAAAGATTATAATTAAAAATTTCATATCTAAATGCCAATAATTATCACTAGAATAGAAATCCGTTTTTATTAGATCCTTTCAAAAAACAACTCCGTAATTGTATAGATTGGGATCCAAACTTTATTGTGATAGAGATATTTCAAAATATTGATTGGTTGTTCCTTTTTAATTGGGGTATTTTTTTATTTTATTTTTTTCAATGTCATCGCGTTATTTTTTTATTGGTTATTTTGAATGATTAATTACATAGTAAAAACACAATAAACAATTTAAATAAGCAAACGCCTTCCAAATCTAATCAAATCATTTGAGCCGCCTTTTCTTTTCATGAAGCTGTTAGTTCCTAGGAGTAATATATTAAATATAGATTGTACACTGTAAAAAAATAATGCACTATTCACCCGATAATTATGTGGAGGAATCATGCTAAGAATTCGCATTTTTGGTAGATTTTAGTTACGTTAGTTACATCAGAATCTAGTATAAAGGAACGCATGTAATTATCAGGTGACTTATCAAGTGCATATCAGAATTTGATGTGTATCTGATGCGCTTCCGACTTTGTCCACTTTGGCCTATCATGCCGCACCATACACGATGTATGGTAGTTGAAAGCAAAGTAGCAGTTAAGAACTCAAGAACAAAAGTTCCGCGGATCATGTGTCGAAATAAATTTTTGGGAGAAATTTCAAATTACGCAATGATCTTCAAATAGATTTTTTTAAATCTAAATATAAAAAATACAAAATGTTGTTATTATTATTAAAAAATCCATTCAAATCAATATCTCGATCTTCTTCAAACTATTACAATTGTTATAATAACCATTTGACTACTACTAGTATTATCAACATACCATCAACATCAACATCAACATCACTGTTATCATTAGTTAAAAAAAGATTTATATCAAGTTTAGATACACCTCAAGATATAGAAAAAGCTGAAAGATGGATAAAGAACTTTACAAGAGAAAAAATACCAAGAGGTTTGTTCATGTTTCTTTAGTGTGGTGTGGATTCCAGATTAAATGTTAACATTTAATAATTAATACAATTATAATAATTAGAAATGTTGGAAATTAGTTTTGCAAGAAGTAGTGGACCTGGTGGACAAAATGTTAACAAACGTAAATTAACAATGCTGATAATATTCTTATTTTTATTTGATAATTTATTATTTTCTCTCTAATTTTACCTTTCCACACGAACAAGCTTAGTTAATACCAAGGTGGACATTAGAATTAATCTGGATAAAGCTTATTGGATACCAGAATATGCAAGAAATAAAATAAAAATCCAGGTCCAATAAACAATTCATTCTTTTTCCATTTCGTTTTGTGCATCACATGCGCAATTTTGATTAGTTATTTATTTTATTTTATAGGAATCAAATCATATCAATAAGAAAGGAGAACTTGTATTAGTGTCTCAATTAACACGTACACAATCTAGAAATATAGAAGATTGTATTGATAAGTTGTATGATCTTATAACAAGAGCTGCTGAAATACCGAAAGGACCAGATGAAGAAAAACTAAAAAGAATTGAACAATTGTTTGTATTGTATATAATGTGATATTAATAATATTATTATTTTTCATTAATTTTTTAAATTTTTTGATGATAGAAAGAAAATAGAAAATAATAAAAGAAAATTAGATAAACAACAAAGATCTACAAAGAAGAGTGATCGAAAACATCGTGATGATTATTGATGTTTTATGTTTTATAATATATATTTCAAGGTCTTCTCTTCACTTTGGTACCAAAAAACCAACGTTATTAAAAATCACCTTTAAAAACAATGCATTCTGTATAATATTGCATAATCAGGTAAAATTATTGAATAATGCATAATCAAAAAAAATCACTGCATAATTATTGACCAAAAATAAAAACTTTATAATCTTTAATTAATAATTAATGACAATAATAGTAATTGCATAGTAGTAATTTAATACTTCTTTCCTTCTTACAACAAATATGTTAAGAAAAGAGATTGACATTATAGTGCAATAACAGAATTACAACATTGATAGATTGTATAGATTATAGAATTGGTAGTCATGAGTACAATCCATTTTCAGGTGATCTTAATTTAAATCAGTATTGGTTAAGTATGTCACAACAATTCCTATTTTCAAGAGTTGCATTGGATTACATTGGCTTTCTATACCAAGTTGTAGTGTAGAGAGAAGTTCTGTGTATAATTCTTTTTTGGATAGTGATTACCAGAATTTATCAATTAAAAAAATTAAATATGATGTATTTCAATCCTTGAATATAAATTAAATAGATTTTTTATATCACTGCATATGCATAATTGATATTTTTTGGTACATAATTTGTGCATAATTTTATTGTATGCATAATTGATAGTTTATTACCACATAAAATTGTAGTGTAATGTATAGAAGTTTGCTTAAACTAAATTATGATGATGCTGAAACTCAGAAAAAAAAGGTTATAGAAATTATGATTTCCAAATCTGAAAATCTTCATTAGCTATGTAAACACTCTTATTGTTCCTACAAAGCAAACAATGAATGGATTAGGAGTTACCTAAAGAATGCATTTGCTTAGCTTTATTGAATATATTTAGGAAAATATTTCTCACACCTTCATTTTCAATTTTGTAATTTGTAGATGATTCTCTCCAAAAATTTTTTATAACTTAAAAAATGATTTCTTTTCAGCAATCTTGATCAAGTTTAAGACAGGATAATATCTTTATCTTTAAATAAAGAAAGGAAAAGATTTTTTTTCATATAAAAAATAAAAGCTAATAGTAATTTGTAGTTATTATGAAAGTGTTGAATTAAATTTCATGATTCCTGGACATACCAAATTCAAATGTGATGGTAGTTTTGGCTTGATTAAAAAACTTTACAGAAATATAAGAGTATATTGTCTGGACCATGTGGTTGATGTAGTGAAAAGATCTAGTCCAGCAGGATTGAATAAAACTCAATGTTATGAAGATGGAAAGATTTTCAATACTTGAATATTAAAGCAATTTTGGGAATTTATTAAGAAATTACCAAATATACAGAAGTATCAACATTTTCTTTTTGAAGCATCTAATCTTGGTATGATCAAAGCTCAGGAGGTTGCTGATGGACCTTTTACTAAATTCAATTTATTGAAAACCAATAAATCAGATCTTTTTGAAAAGAATAAAACTTTATCTATTTTAGTGTTAACACCATCTCCTTTAGATTATAAAAGACAAGAATACCTTTATAATAATATTTGCTCATTTGTAAGGAATGAATTTAAAGATATTACTTGTCCAAAACCAATATAAAATTTTTATAAATGTGTACTAAAATAATATATTATGGTAATAAATACAATAATAAAAAGTAAAAAATAAAAGTAATTGACAATATAAAATTAGAACAAGAGTTAAATAATTTGAAAGATTTATTGGACAAACTCAACAATCACATGTAAGTTTATGGCAGGCCCTGTAATATTATGCAAATAAGCATACAAAAATTATGCAATATTACATTGAGTGTAAATATTACATAATTTTTTATGCAAATCTTACAACTTTACATATTAAAATTTATGGACATAATATTATGGTGGGGAAAATTTCCTGAGTTAAAAGAAAGCATTTCAAAGTTGGATAGAACAGAAGAAGTACTCTATCTTAGCATTGAAAAGAAATTAAAAGAACAAAAAGAATTAGAAAGAAAAATAAAGGGTTAGAAGAGAAAGATGAAAGTAAAGAAATTGCTTTACTCACCAAAAGGAAATTAGAGAATTAAAAAAAGAAGTTGGACAAGCAAATTGAAAAATATAACTTTATTATGGAAAGGAGTGTAGGTTCAGAGGAGAAGATTAAAGAACTAGAAAAATAATTGGAAGAGAAGGAATTATTTGTTGATTATTTGAAAACTAGAATTGAGGAAGAAGAAGAAAAAGTTGAATGTCACCTTGAAGCCTTAGAAGTATCCCAAGAATGAAATAAAAGACAATTAGCTGAAAACTTAGAGAAGTTGGAGAAATTCAAGAATCTGGAAATACAAGTTATTCTCTTGACCTTACAAGGGAAGGAAAATGAATTGAAGCAATTCACCAAGAAACCAACCAACAAGCCCAAGAAATTCAGCAATTAAAACAAGAATTATATTTAGCCATACCAAGGAAAAAGAATAAACTATTACAGTTTACAAAAAAGATGAGAAAATCCACTTAAAAGAAACAAGAACAAATAATTGAAGTGAAACCTAAGCAAGTCAAACCAACCCAACTAATTCTTTTTTTAATTTTAAAAGATAAAAAAGACATGCTCCCCTAGGTAATAAATTATTTCCATTCCAATTTTCTTTTCTTTCTAAATTCTTCATGATAGTTCATTTACTGGTTATGATTTTTCTTTCTTGGTAAATTTCATAGTTAATTTTTCTTTTTTTAGATAAGCTTCAAGTGACTGAGTATCATTTATTTTGAAAATATAAGGGGCAATTTTTTCACCTTGTTCCTTTTTAAAATACTTCTGATAATACTATAAATCCCTGGGCTCCATAGTAGATCTAATATAAATTAGTTTCATGTTAATTATTTTTATATAGGGGTATTATAAAACTGTTAATTATGATCACATTACAATGACTAAATTTTGATCCCTGAAATCTTTGATAGTACAAATGTTCACTTTGTCTGGTTTTGTTGCAATATGCCCCATTTACAAATTTTTGAACAGACACCTCTTGGGGTTTACTTTCTCACAAATATTATGTAAAAAAAATCAATTAAAATATATAAATAAAATATTTTACTATGATGTTTTTGATCACAGCAAGTTGCTCCTATAACCAATCATCCCAATTTTTAGTCATATTGAGTGATCTAAATATAATAAAAATGAAAACTTAACATCATATTGTACTTTGTTGTTGATGGATGATTTTGATCAAAAGAAGTTGCTTCTAACACCAAGAAATTTTTTCCACTGTAATATTACATCTGTAAGTTTTAATTAATATTCAATGTTGTAATATTTGCATAAAAATTAGGTAATATTTACACTGAATGTAATAATTGCATAATTTTTGTATAATTTTCACATAATATTATGAGACCTGCTGTAAACTTATGTAAATAGTGTAATAATTACATAAATCTGCATCAGAAAAAATTTCCTGATGAATAAATATTTGTCTAGATAAATGATCCCATATTCCTTGATATTAGATTTTTTTCAGTAGGACATTTGTGCAATGTCCTACAATAAAAGGTATTAGAATTTCAATTTAATAACGGAAGCATATAAATTTGCAAAAAAAAAAAAATTATAATATCTAATATTTAAAATATATGCATTACAAATGCTTGTTGTTGCTAATACATATCGACATACAGATTGTAGGTGGTTGTGTCTGCTGTTCATCAAATATACATTACAAATTATTATGTGCAAGTTTTTTTTAGCATTTTTATCATATATTCCAACACATGTAAATGTTGACAACAAAATTTGACCAATAATATATTTTTAATGATATCATGGATCATCAGGGTATCGATTTTTGGGACCAAAATTGGCATGCACAGGGTACAAAAAAACCTAAAAAAATGTCCAATTCCAAAAGTCTGTAATACTAATAACCTAGATGTTACCTCAATTATGATAATCCGGAGTCCTGTTCCACCCTTCTGCGAGTTTTTATTTTTCAACGAATTTTCTGCACAAATTATTGGCTGATCACAGGACTAATTCCAGAAATTTTAAAAAATCGCTGATCTTCCGGCCTAAATTAAGCCATAATCTTGCCAAACTTTTGTGATAAAATTTCAATATATTAATATACACTCCCCTACCATAAATATCCGACCGCCTGATGATCATTTTAATAATCGGAAATGTTATATACGCCTTATGCAGTTCAAATTTTTATTAACCAAACCGGGACTGGTGCATTAAATAAACATGTTTTTTAAAGTTAATTTGCATATAAACTTAAAAGTCTCGTTGAGTTTTGCATTAATATTAATAATGAATTTAGGATGAAGATTTTAAATTAGACAAAAAATTCGTGATTTTTATGAAAACTTTAAGCTTAGTAAAAACCTCTAAAACTCCGTTGAATCATGGATTACGTCATTAAGTAAGTCCGCTTAAAATAACTTGAATTATATATGGTTAAAATTTGAGAAAATTTTGATCAAGTATAGACAACAAAACGTAAAGCCTTAAAATTTGCATTTTGTCAACTTTATCAAGTATTTCATATAATAAAATTACAGGGTGGTCGGATACTTTTTTAAACCCTTTTCACGAACTAATTTATGTCAACACCATATTGTAGATATATGTAATCTGTTACGTTGAGCATATTTTATTAATGAAATAATAAATATACAATGAAGAAATTTGACCTTTATTACATGTAAAGATTCCGATTGAAAACTTGCTTTTTTGGACTAGTTGCTAAATGTTTCCATTAATACCATACCAAATCTTTCGAAGTTTTTGTAATTTAGAGATTTTGATATCAAGTACAGGTCTACTTAGTAAAGTAAAAAAGGTTTTATTTTAAGAAAACATTACTTTTTTTAGTAAGGACTCTTTCATTCGACGTTACACGACTTGGGTGGTCGGATATTTATGGTAGGTGAGTGTATATATATAATATATACCCTATTTTAACCCCCCAAAAACGATCCAATTTAAAAAACGCAATTCATGTTGTTAAACATAAAATTAAAAATTATTACTACTTAAAGACTAATCGACTCTCCATTTTAAAATAAAAAAATAGGGCACAAGGATCCGCCATATGTATTAATATTAATTAATTTTTTTATATCAATTAAAATTTATAATTATAATTTTGGCTCAAATTCGTGTAACAATTATTTTTAATTTCTGATATTATAGTTTTCCATTCGTTGTTATCATAGATATCAGCAAGCATTGTTGTTAAAAAACAAGTTTAAATCTGGTTTTTTTGATAATGATAAAAACTTCTCACACGATATTTAGCATTAATTAGTTACAGCATACTTTTTGTTCATCACGTTTCATACATTTATTCGTGGTATATACAGTTATCACGTTTAATATAAATACGCGCCTTATCACATTTCATACATTCATCATCCACTTTGTCATGTAAAGAACGAACTTATCGTGTACGTATTAGATCCAAAGAAACAAACTTTTTTCTCACACTAAAAAGTCAAATAATGGATCATGAGGTCAAGGTATCTTGACATTGATCTGCTTTGTTTTTTTTTTTTATACATTTTATACAACAATTGTTAATTATTTTTTATTGTAATTATCAAAATCGAGAAAATATTGTATGGGAAATTAAGATTCCCCATTTCTTTCTTTGGGTTTGAAATTCTTGAATGTATAAAAATAAAAATCAAGAAATGTTCACGTTAACTCGCACGGTCATTTTTTATAAAGCTATAACCAGGTAATTGATGATTCTCTTTTATATTTTTACACACACTTTATCACCAAACTTTTATCATCTTACACAAAATCCATATGATTTATGCCTAACACCATCATCGAATTTTCATTCTTTTCGCCTTTTTTTCTCATTTGCTTCTCTCTTCCCGTTCTTTCTTTTTCTATTTGTATGTGTACAAGAAGAGAGAGACACAAACATCCTTTCCCCACTTTTTCACGATACCATAATTAGAAATTTTTTTTATCTCTTTCTTTGCAAATAACGTTAATGTCTTGATATTTGTTACACGAATATGTCACACGATTAGTATTTAATCAATTAGATTGCATTATCAATTATTAATGGTTGATTGCAATAGAAAATCCTTAACTTTATTTTTCTTCAAATAAACTTTACAATTTTGATTTTTTGATTTAATAATTTTAATAGTAATTTCAATTAATTGATTAAATTTGTATTGTTTATATTTTTGTAACAAGGGATTCTTCTCGCCATCCATCTCATGATCAAAAATAATATTTTATTTTCTCACTAAAAATATTATAAAAATAATCTTTTCTCACACACAAAAAATTGTTAAAATCACCATATTCTGTCATAAAGCAAAACAATATATATCATAGTAAATAAAAAATTTGTTTATATAAAAACCCAACCTTTTAACTTTGGATTAATAATTTATTCAAAATTTTTCTTTTCATACGTTTCATAAATTTCATATTTTTCTTTAATCATTTACATCTTTATTTATAAGTATTTTATTTTATTAATTATAAATATATAAGATTTGCTATTAAATAAATTACTGCCACGACGACGCCTAAATAATAACTATTTTTTCTTTAATAATATAATACAATAAATTTATTTTTTTTTACTTCAAATTTTGAACTTCTCTTCATTTTTTTTTTCTTGTTTTTAATAAATAACTTTTTTTTTTATAAATTTTTCTATATTTTTATACATAAATACAATTTTTCTGTACATATCACATATATATATATATATATATATTCATTTCTCTTGTAAAAAAAAATTTAAAAATGACTCCAACATTTGGCCCAACACTTTCCACAATACTTAGTATTACCGTAGTTCATAATAATTTTGATGATGATTTAATTAACAATAATCATCATTTTCGAGATGCATCGTCGCCTGACTGTTCAAATTCTGATGCTGGTTTATCATCATCATCATCATCACCAACATCATCATTAACATCATCATTCTCAACCACACCTACTATTACCAATAATAATAATACTACAACTCCTAGCATATCACAACATTCGGCATTGTCACGTCGTTCATCCGAATCATTTGTTGATACTAATATGGCCCAATATTTCAAGAAACAGTCAATTCGACGATACACTTTACCATCTATAATAAACTCTCTGAGTAATTCGACTGGTCAAGATCACAATAATTCTACTCCAGTTCCTCAATCTCCTGGTTCTAATCCAAGATTTTGGGAAATAGGAAATCGTCGTGAAGATTCATCGGTTCAAGTTGCCATGGTAATTATTATTAATATTATGCACACAATTACTACACGTACATAACGTGTGTATGTTTTGAATATAATTTGTAATTAATCATTCTCTCATTTTAAAATTATTTTTTTAATATTTTTTTTAGGAACATGTCCAATTTGGTTTATAAAAAGAAACAAATCCAATTATTTTTAATTCCTAAATATATGCACTATTAAAGAATTTATTTATAATTTCTTCGAGTTACTTTAAAAATTAAATGCGCAAAATAAGCAATAATATAATTATGATTTCAAACATTTTTAATATATTCTATATAATTAATAATTAATAATATTTTTTTTATATATTTTCTTGTAAATATTTTAAAATTTCACATTTTTGGTTTTTTTTTTAATTTAAAATTTTTTTTAAAAATTTAAATTCATGATAGATTCATGATAGATTTAAAATTCAATGTCGACGTAAATTTTTAACAATAAATCATGAATTGATTAAAAACTGTTAATAGTCCCGTTATAATAACAATTTTGTTTATAAATGACATAATAATGACATTAATTTATCCGTTATACTAGAATAACGACATAGTTGTCAAATATCAGTTTTTATCCGTTGTCAATATCATTCAGATCATGTCAAACAAAGTGTTTGACAATGTTAATTAATGTGAACAATCAATCAATTGTAAAAACATTTGATTAATATGGCTAATTTTAGTTAATTAGACAATGAATGGAAGCGATCCTATTGTAAAAATTGTAATTTTAAAAAATGTTTTTGTTCTTATTAAAAATCGGAAAGAACCAAATAGGCGCACTTCTAGTTTAGATAAATTAAAGATTTTGACAGTAATTTTATCAGAAAACAAAGAATTTTAGAGGCCGAACAAATAGTTTAGATTTTTATGTTCAAAATAAATCACATTATAATGATTCTTATATGAACTTTTATTTTATACGGACGGACTAACATTTTTGTTTGGATGGAGAGCGTCATTATAACGGGAGCGACTTGGTAATAATAAAACCGCAGGAAAATCAGCCAAGGAGGATTGGCACAGTAACCAGGCCAGCAATTATGCAGACGATAAGAATAAATATTGTATGGCGCGTATAGAAAGTGTAGCAGATGAATACGTGTGTTCAAAGATAATTACGTTTAAATAGCAAAGGAGTACGAGTACTCTTTTGATGACTTGATTTTTCTGCTTGATCTATCAACATATTAATGATATAGAAACCTCCCTATTACTATTATTTTCACGTTTACGCACGCGTATTTCACAAACCCGAAAATACATTAATGTTGATGTCAACTTTGACACGCAAAATCCGAAAATTTGGACGATCAACACTGATCTACCTCGACCAGAAAATTTTCATGAATGAAAGTAAACTTGGAGCTAAATGAATTTTATATACCTTAAGGTGTTGTATATATTTAATGAATTCAAAATTTTAAAACGACAAGTATGTTTATTAACTTTAGTATATATAGATAATTATTTTTATTAGAAATAAATATTGTATTTTATTTACTCGATATATAATTAACAATTAATCAATGTTTTCAGCAGATTATCATATCAAGCAGATTAATTCAATAAAGAGCTATAAAATTATAGCAAGATCGAAGAGGTATTTACAAGTTTAATAAGTATCGGTTAATATTAAAGATACAATTTTTTTAAAAAAATTTTAATGGTCTATGTCTTTGTAAAATTTTTAACAAGATAGAAAAGGTTGTTATTGTTTTTACTAATGAACCAAATTGGTGCAATGTACTAAAAGTTCTATTGTAATATTTTGAGATTCACAAATTCTTTTAAAGGTTGTTGATTTTTCTTTATTATATTTACTCATTTTTAATAATAGAATTAATGATGCATTTATGTAACAAATTGTAGATTAATACATAGATAAATTTTAATTTGTTATTTTATAGATTACTTTACTTTAAAATAATAGGATTGGCAATAACCAAGAAAGGAATGCACACAATGAATTAACCTTACAAGAATTTTCATCCCAAGAATCATAAACATAGTACACAAACCCTAGGCATGAGGAATTTATTGAATGTTTCCATTCAATTGGGATATTAAACCAAAACAGAAGAACTTGTACATCAAAAAAAAAGTTCTATTTCATCTGCTTCCCATGATGCTTATTACCCATCTTGATGGATAGAACTAATGTTGAGATTTGTAGTTTGGTGCTAAGCAAGGAAATTTTTACCTTTAGCTATCTTTTTTAAGAATGGCAGGTTAGATTTAAATTAAGGTAATTTAATAGATAAATGTGGTCACAAGCCCTCACTTTAACATTAAAAGAAAGAAAGATACACACATAACAAATGCTCATTTTATCTTTGATTTTATCTTGATTTATAGTCATTATTATTAATGTTAGTTATCATGAGATTTTAATCATCTAATCTAATAAAAAGTTATAATTTGAAATAATTGTTTTTTTTCAAAATTTTGGCAAATTTATTTAATTTATAGAATTTACACATAGAATTCTTAACAGTTTACATGATGATCAACCTTTGACCAATACTTTGATGTAATTTTATTATTAATTTCCCCAATTAACTAACATCTTTACAAATAAGATAAAATGAAAAATAAAACGTAATAAATAATATCAATAAGTGTATAAAAAACCCTAGCAATATAAAAGTCCAAAACCGACAAGCTACTGACACTTGTGATATAATGCAAAGTTGTAAAACTATTTAAAACTTTTAAATGGCTCATAAATTATCTTTTTAACTCATAAATCTTTAAAAGTCATGGATTCAAAGTTCAAAATTTACGCTCCATTACTTCACAATGAAGAAAGTCAAAGTTCATTTCCAACTTGCAGTTACCTGTTATAATTCAGGATTTTTGATTGCGGTGAATAAATGACATATCATCCATAACACAAATCGTTCGACTAATGATTAACACCATCAAAGACGGCAAAATCGACCCGAAGGTCTGTTAAATCGGCGACAATCGGCTAATATTGTTATAAGCAAAATGACATATATATCATTCGTACGAAAATTGTTTCGTATACAGGATCGACCATACAAGCGTTTTAGGGTAGGAAAATTGGTCTGGATATCTAAATTTCACTATAGATCCACCGTATAAATTCACAATACTCGGTAAAAATCATCTCCTGCTGTAGATCCGCCGTAAAATTTTGACACACACAATCTATGGATTTTTAACGGGTTTTTTCCATATTCATTATTTTCATATTTATTGTGTAATGTTATTAACTAAAACGTGTCATATTTTATACATAAAAGTATATATGAATATGTATACACCACACATACATTCATTATAAATATATAATTTTGATGGATAAAATAATAAAATCAAATGAATGCTGGGAATCGTAAAATCTAGAGACCTGAAATTATTTATTCAGCTTTCCTTTAATATCACTAATTCTTTTTAGTATGTGTGTAAATAAATAAATAATAAATAAATAAATATTTATAAATCAACATTAACAAATTTAACAACAAAATTAACATCAATAACTACATTAAACTGTTTGATGATTGTTTTTCAGCTGTTTATTTATCCTCTGCATATTTGTTTTTCTTTTGTTAACAAAAATTGCGTTTCATTGTTGATAGATAATAAGAGTTATCTTTTTAAAAGTGTATGATAATAAAAAATTAATGATAATGGACATTCTTTATTAATAAAATATAATAAATAATGGTTATTTTCTTTTCCTCTCTAATTCCTTTTTTTCTAAAAAAAAACAATATTGAAGGGATAGAAGATTGTATGACAGCACAAAGAATTAAATGCGCTTCTCAAGTATATATATAATGTGTAATGTTTGTACAGTATATAGTATAGTATATATGTAATTATGATTATCATCAACACCATCATCCCTAAATATAGACGAGGAACGAAAAGATCAGATCAAATCAAATCAATAATATTAATTCCTCTAATTAGGTAAAATTTTCTTTCTTTATAACATCTTGAAAAATTTAGTATTACAAAAAAAGAAAAGGTTATTTTTTCTTTTCCCTCCATTTCTCCTCTTCATCTCCTTCTCCTTTCCCCCATCAACCAGTCATCCAATCCAATCCAATCCAATCCCAATCATTTTATTATCACAATCTAACCCAATCAATTCATCACATTATATGTTTTGCATACATAAATACATACATCCGTTCATCCATCCAAACAAACATTCCATTATTCAATGTAATATCTTTTGGTATTTTTTGATTTATCACATGGTAATGGTAGTTGTGTGATTGTTTAACATATAATCACCTTTATTGTTATTATTATAATTAATGGATTGGTTTCAGAAAGTCGAATGTTGATGATAATAAATTGAAAATTTTAACAAATATAACTGACGATTATGATAATTAAGAAGTTTGGTCAATCATCTTGGGGGAAAAATGTGGTAATTTCTTTTTCATATATATTCTTATATAATCTATATATATTAGAAAAATTAAAATTAATAAATTTTTTTAAAAAAGAATTCAAAAAAAGCATGAAATGAAAACATTATAGTGTGAAATCAAATGTTAAAAGTTGAAAATCAAAGCCTTAAAAAGCACTAGTTAAGAAAATTACCCATGCAGTAATACCGTGGCGATCAGGTGAATAAGGTACGTAATCTTCTTTATCTATTATATATGTGGCTGCTTGTTTGTATGGTCTAATTATTATTAATCTTATTGTGGTGTAGTAAAATATAGCAAGAATTAGAAACGCCCAAACATTACGTTGTGTTATGCGTGTTATTTGTTTCAAACCATCTAGTAATAAATATATATTAGTTACTAGTAAAATAAAAAAATTAAACATTAGTTACTAATTAATATCACTTCTCCATCAGAAATATTATCAATGATTTTTATTGTTTTTTTTTACAAAGTCTTACTTTTTTGAATAATGTTTGGTAACGCGGACTTATGTTATTGTCTAATGGATAATAGGACAATAGTAGAAGAATGTGTGTTTAATATAAATAGTTAATTTAACAAATAATAAAATAGATATATATATATATTAATAATCGATTTTCATAGTAATTAATCCAAATCAACCCTAAAAGTAATTATTAAATAAAAAATTTTTTTCTTCAAAAATAATAATAGAATAAGAATAGAATAGAATAGAATATAAAAAAAAATGCCGTGAGATCATGCTGGAAAAGAACACGATGGTAGTTAAAATTACTACATTAGTGATATGAATCACGCCTTTTCGACCAAAACGAGATCTCCCTGACCACGAATTTCCATATATATTGATTATATACCAGAATCAGGTATTTTTTTTTTGATATATATCTTTTGGGTGCCAATAAAAAAAATTTTTTTTTCTTTTTTAACCCTTTCTTCAACCACCTGTTTGTTATTTCTGTTATTTCTTCCTTCTTTTCTAATATTGATATCAAAAGGATAGGTTCTCTAACAACCTTCCAACTTAAATACATTTAATAGAAAAAATTTTTTAAAAAAATAGATTTTTTTTAATAGATATTTTCTTTATAATTAAAATTTATTTGCTTTAATATTGTTGAAAAGGTAAGCCAATCACCATCCTAGTGTCCATTCTTGTGTATGTACCAATTTTATTAAAATAAAAATACTATTGCTACATTCTATTTTTTATCTTTATTTGAATTTATTTATTTTTATGAAGAAAAAAATATCTTTTTTTTCTTTATAAATTGAAAAAATTGAAAAAGTTTAAAAAAAAAAAGAGAGAAAATTTATATTCGTATATAATAAATAATTGTGCAATAATTATCTAAACAAAAAAATGGCTATTTTCTTACTTAAAAACTCTAATATAAATTACAAAATTATTTACCAATCATTATTTTATCATATTAACATTTGTAGATGACGCAAGTAGAAGAACCTCTTGTTGTAACTTCACTACAAACAGCTCTCAGTGATCAAGCTTTTGCAATGCACGGTTTAACTCAATTCTCAGAGTTAGTAATGATTTATTTTATACGTAAATGTGTATATATATGGATAAAAAGTATTATTTATTGAATAATTAATTAATTAATTAATTGTTACTTTTTAGCATTCAAACTGTCTTGAAAGAAATGCACGATAAAAAAGAAATTCAAGATGAACAAGGAGTGCAAGATAAGCAAGAAACACTTACACAATCACAATCCATCGACTCGTCGATGTCAGGTCAAAACTCGCGTCAAGGTTCTCGTGCTGCCTCAAGAGCTCCGTCACGCTCATCATCAAGAGCTGGATCACGTGCAGTTTCACCATCTAATACACCAGTTCCATTATCACGTACTAACTCTTCTAGTAGAATGAAGTCTGATCTTCCATCTACACCAGAGTCACCTGGTATAAACCCATATATCATCAACAAAGAAGCTATTCCTATTATTGATGAAAAAAAGAATGAAAAAGATGTTGATGATGGTGTTGGTGATGAACATGACGATAAAAAAGTAATTAAAAAGAATAACGGTGATGGTGTTGATGATAATGATGAAGGTGACGACTATGAAGACGATGATGGAGACGACGACGACGACGAAGAAGACATAACTAAAACTGGCGATACGTCATTTGCACGTTTAGCTAGCCAATTAGTTGCAATGATTAAACAAGCAGAAGAAGCTGTTGAGGTACCCGTAAGAGGTCGTGAAACAAAGCCAAGACAACCTTCTAATGCTAGCGAAACATCACAACTTGATTTCGATAATTTTTTAAATGATCTTGACACCTATTTAGAGGAGGATGGCGAAGAAGTTGCTGGGGAAGGCTTAATAAAACCATCATCAAAGGAAAACACTGATTTAATACAAGACCGCAAGAAAGAAAAGAGAGTAGGTCACAGTAAACAAAAAAGCAGGCAAGAGGAGGAATTTCAACAAAGTTTAGATGTTTTTGCAAAAAATTTTAACAACATTCTTGCAGAGATTGAACACGAAGTAGGAGGAAATGACGATGCTAATATTCTTAACGGCGAGATCATGCCTCCAAATATGTTGTCATCACAATATATTGATCCAATAAATCATCCAAGTGAAGATCTGGCAGACTTGGATGATTTTGCACAACAATGTCGTCTACTCACTCGAGCACTTATACTTCCATTTTTACATGCAACGCACTCATTTATGTCCGAGTCACTCCAAACCACCGATACATCACATACACCTAGGTCGGTGACAAGCACTACACGAAGTTTTATGAATCTTATGTATTGGACATTTTTGTTTACGCTTGGAACATTGGTGCTAGATGCATGGTTGTGTGAAGTAGCAGGACAACAAGTAATCAGAATGGTTGGCATGCTAAAGCCAGGACAAGTATTTCACAACATTGATAAAAACAACAATATTGAACATCATCATCATAATGCTATCGAGTTAGATCATCAAGATGGTGAGGCGAAGATGGTGGAAGACAGTAAAAAAAAAAACGTCAAAATTTGTACCTGCCTTGAAATGAAGGCCGTCACGTATCTTATTAATAATAACAATAATTTTTATACTAATAATAATAATACTAATGTTAATAACGAAAAACAAGATATTTTTTTACAATCACCTATAGCAATAAACGATTCTAATTATTATATTGATAATAACAATAACAACAATAACATAAACAACAACAATAACAATAAGCGTAGTAGTATTAGTAGCAATATTAATTATAGTGATAATATTATAGATCAACAAGATAATAATGATATATATGATCATGAAATGGAGGAACACGAGGAAGAAGATCGAGATTTAAATATACCCGGATCTTTTCCTTCGGCATTCAAATGGACACCACACTCATCCCATTTAAATAATAATAAAAAAGACAATGTTAGAAGAGTAAAAAGTGTAGTATTACGTCGACCAAAACGTAATGGATCATTTAGCGGTGGAGGTCATTGGGTGATTAGAACTCGTAAAGTTAGAACACGGCATAATAATAATAATAATAACAAAATACTCAAAAGGAACAATTCTAAATCTAGCTCTATTTCTAAAAATAAAGGAACAACAAAATCTACTTCACTGCCAGAAAGGATATGGGTTAGACGTAATAGTATATAATAAATATAATAATAATAATAAAAACAATATCAAAAAAATATTAATTAATAGAGAATAATTTACTTTCAAAATACATACACTTTTTATTTTTCTTCATTTTCTTTTTTCTAATATCTAAAAGAACATTACAAGGATGGCGGTTCTAACAAATTTGTTGCCGCAGGAGGGTATTAAAAAAAATTCCAAGTATATGGAATGGACAATTTTCTTTTTTATTTTTTTCTATTTTCTTGTATCTATTTTTTCCATTTTATTTTTTTTTTCTTTTTATATATATATATATTTTTATTTAGGAAAACAAAAAAGTCCACCTTTAAAATCTTATTATTTTTATCTTATATATTATTAATATCTATACATATTACTACTGCTACTGCTACTACTACAATTCTGCTAACCCGAATTTTTTCTTTTTTTCTTTTTTATTTCTTATATATATATATTCACACACATATACATATCATATATATCATATACAATATATATATATATATATATATATTAGTTTATATATATATATTATATATATATACACATTTCATCGATATTTTTAATCTCTACATATCCAATCGGGGTTTAATTTTTTTTAATCATTTATAAAAATATCACACACACATACAATTATATATTTATTATTTCGTTATAAATATATATATATATTTTTATATATATCGAGATATTTTTATTGGCAAAATCAAAAATCAAATTTTTTTGGTATTGATATATTTTTTTATTTTATTTTTGAAAATCATCTTTTAGTTGTTTTTTTTAGGTTTTTGAAAAATCAAATTTTTTTATTTTGTATTTATTTTATTTATTTATCTTTTTATATTATTTTGAAAATTTTTATATATATATACTTTTTTTAAAAAAAAAAAAAAAAAAAAAAGAAATAAAAATTCTTTCAGTTTTGTAGCATTTATTAATAATAAAATAATAAAACAAAAATCATTTTATATATATATATAATATTAAAAAATTAATTGAATTTAGTATATACGATGCAATTAAAATCGACATGAACAAGATATCAAACGTTCCAACCTTTTAAAAGCAAGATCTTCTCTCATATTTCAAAGCAAGCCTTACCAAATAATTGGATTAACCGTTGATCATGAGCGAAGCCTTAAATATACAAAAGGTATAATACAACTTTCCTTAATACGTTTCCTCTATATGTAGTAAAGTCTCAAATATCACATGCAACGCTTTAATTTTTTTGTATAGTTATTTTCTGAGATTAACTTTATTCGTATATAAAAGTCATATTATGCATGGCACAAGGGAATTATACTTATTGTGTAAAGGAGCGATTTTTATTAGTAATTTTTGTAACGTTAACAATTTGCTGTTAATTGTTAGGTATTTATAATGGATTTAACAAACTGGATCCAGATGTGAATTAAATTGATGGTTTACACAAAATTATATAATTAAAGAAGGAATAAAATTTCTTTATCAGAATGTTTTTCACCCAGATATCAATCATCATCAGTCAGTTTTACTCGATAATTGTTGTATGGATGAAAACCAGAAAAGGAACATTTGAAGATGAAACGGTTCAAAATGATTGTTAGAAAGTCAAAGATTCTAAAAATAATAAAATCCAAATATAAAAGACCAAGAAATTGATTAATTGACACAAATAAACCAGAATTTTTTTTTTAAATTGATGATTTCAAATTTATTGAAAAACCTATGCTACTGAAAGAAATTAATGTGTAGGATTCAATTGGGGAGTGGGACAACTTGAATAGAGGGAAAATATATTTTAGTATGGACAATAATGATTATTTCATCGAGTTAAGACTATTTTTTATTCTATTCCATTAATCCGACTCCCTGATTTTTAGCAACTAATGAATAGCAATCTAATTACCTCAAAAAATTCCAAGACTAAAAAATGATTTCCAATCGGAACGACTAATTAGATAATTGTCCACCTCTACAATAGAAACTAATCCTTATATATATTAATTAGTCCTTTATGGATTTAAGATATTTAAATTTATGAAGCTTACTGGTTAATCATGAACCTTATTGTTATTGTTTTAAAGACGAAGTGTATAAAATAGTAAAGAAATATACTGTATGTGGTAAATTATTGTTATTAATATTGAATATATATGTGTCTATTTATTTGTATAATTTCTAAATAATTTAAATTATTCATTTATTAGATTTTTTTATTTTTTAAATAAATGAGATGCATTTCATTACTGTCATCATTGCCATCATTGGACTATATTGGTCATTGTTTCTTCTTGTTCCTTTTCTTCGGTAAATTTTTCCATTGAAACTCTTAAACGGATCTCTTTTTCTAACATTACATTCATCACCTCATCTAATTCTTCAGTTGAAAATTGAGAACGTAGTTTTCGAAATGCTATCATATACAAATCTAACAATTTTATTAATTTTTATTAATTTTTTATAATAATTATTTCAATACTATCATTAATTAATGTTTTAGATAAAATTTTTCATACCTTTTGACCATGGACATTCTCTTATTGCATTGTAATACAGAATCTTGGCTTTACTATATTGTTCATGTTTAATTTCATAATTAATATACAAAGCCCATAACGATATTGAATTTTTTGTTCTATGTATTTACATAAAAATAATGATTAATATTTTTTTATTAATATGTATGTGCACACACACACATATATATATATGTATATATAATTTACTTTGGACATTCAAGTGCTTTATCAAATAGATTTCGAACTCGGTGAACATCATAGGGATGTTGACTATGTAATTCGGAAAAAATGGCAAAAGTCCAAAGAATATGGTTTGGATTTCTTGAATATCATTATTATTATTAACAAATATTAATAATAGTGAATTAATATCAAAAGTAATTGAAAAAAAAACAAATTGTCAATTATTTGACTTACTTTTTTAACATATTTTCTAACATTTGATTTAAACTTGTAGGAATATTTCCATTAGTTTCTTCATGCAAAAACAAAGACAAAAAAATCGTATTATTGGGAAAAGCATCCAAAGCCCTAATTAGTAGATCTTGCAAAATTTTAAACGTCTCTTCTCTTTCTGACGTATCACATATTAAAGAATGCTGGTAAATTAATTTAATATAAGTGTTTACCTTTTGTTAAGAATTTTATTTTTTTAAACCATTTTAAATAAAACAAGTAATCTATCTATCCATCTAAAATTTTATATTAATATAAAGGATATGCCATGTATATCATCTCAGTTTCCACACTCATTTTACCCTTTCTAACCTCTATATTTTCTAATGTTTCGTCAAATACTTTACAAGCATGTTGTAACCCTCTACTTGTATATTCCAAAAATGCTAAACATATAGAATAATTTAAGAAATTGTACAAATCTATTTTTGAAGCTGATGATGATGTAAGACTTGCCAACTGTTGAGAAAAATACTGTAAAATACATATGTATATTAAATTCATTAGCATTTTTCAGTAATAATTTAAAATTATACTAATATTATTTAAATACCAACCTTCCTGGCTTTTAATATTTTTATACTAGGCACATCCATTTCTGATATTGAATCTATTGGTATTATCAAGAAAAAAAAATTAAACATATATATATATATATCAATAATGATAATATTTATTTACCTACCTATCGTCACTATTCGAGTCTCTGTTATATTAACAAGTGCATCTTAAATATAAATATAAATATAATATAAATATATATATATTAATTATTATTAAGGATTTGAACAACATAAAATATTCAAACTTAATCCATTCATCTATTTAATCAGTTAGATTATGGAAATATATAATTTATATTTGTGTAAAAGAATACATACTTAGAGCAGTTTTCAAATGATGTTGTTCAATTTCCATTTCTGCAAACATTCGATAAATTAGTGGTACATCTTGTTTATATTCTTCAGGAAATTTTCGATATTGTGAAAGTGTTGCAAGATAAACTTTTTGTGCCTTTCCAAAAAAAAAAAAAATAAGTTATTTGTTATTGATAAAGAATAATTAAACAAATTTTGAATGAATACATCTGTTATATTATTCATTGATTTTTCAAGTAATGCGTATCCATTCCAAAATGATAAGTTTGTTGATTCTTTTTCCAACATATTTCTTGCAAGATTTTTTGCACTATATAATTAGTTTTATAAAATTTTTTTTTACTTGTAATAATTAATAATATTAATAAGATAATTCATTAAAAGTATTAACCTTGAAACATCATATAATTGCTCTAATGCTAATTGACATAATTTAATTCCTGGATCATTTATACATTGTGATATTTGGGAGATGGCATTTCTATTACAATTAAAATATTGTTATCAATAAAAAAATGAATAACATATAAATGAGCTTAAAAATCATCAGGTAATATATATTATGTTTTTACCTTGCAAAATTCATATTTATATTATAACTTTCAATATCATCACAAATTGAAGGCCAATTTTCAGATTTAAATAAATTGTTTGATTCTTGTGGGAATGCCTTTATTGGAAACTTAAAAGTATACATTGTTGCTGTTTTTGTTTCTATTGCTGCTGATGATGATGATGTTGTTGTTGTTGTTGATGTTGTTGATGTTGATGTTGATGTTGATGTTGATGTTGATGTTGATGTTGATGCTGTTGCTGTAGCTGCTGATGATGATGATGATAATGAAATATTTGACCAAAAACTATTTTCTGATATTAATTCATTTGCAAGTTTAGAATTCAAAAATGAATCAATTATCAAAGGATTTGATGATGAATAAGAAGGATTAAAAGATGTTCCAACAAAATCAAAACATGCATATAACAGCTCTAAACGTGATTCATTTGAAGTCAAATCAAATAAAAAACTACAAATATCATCAAAAATCACAATTCTATATGGATCATCTAGATCTGATTCGTCAATGATTTCTGTATAAAAAATATAATGAATAAATTATATTTATTATTATTATTATATTATTAATATAAATGTGTAACAAACTTGATCTTATTGGAAGTAATTCATTTTCATAAAAATTTTCTGCCTTTATCCATTTTTCAAATGTATCCCCTATTAATGGAAGTATTTAGTTTGCAAAAATACATGTAATGATGCTAGGAAATATTCATAGATATAAGCCATTAGATTCAATTACCTTCAATATTTTGAAGATTAAGAGAAGTTGGTAAAGTATTAAAATTTTCAATATCATCAATTTCACCTGCCAAAGATATATTTAATTAATAATTAATTTATTCTAAGGTTTAATATGTATGAAATTACTAATATTAGTAGTATTGATAATTTACTGTGTTGATAATTATATGATCCCCAGCCTTCAGCATTCTATAAATAATAAAAATCATTAATCAATTCATTTCAACAAAATCCCCCAAAAAAAAAGAAATTGTAAGTAAATTTATATTATACAATCTCTCCAAAACGTGGTTTTTCAGATTCCCAAAAATTTTCTAAATTTGCAATTCTATCATAAAAAATTGGATTTTGAGAGTCTGGTCCAAAGAAAGTTAGTTCAATCATTGCCTGCCAACATGCATATGCTCTTTCTGTATACCCTATTTATTATTTAGAAAGCAAGTTTTTTAGAAAAATTTAATAATAGTTCTTAATAAATAAAGAGTGGTTTCAAACCTGATTGAAACATAAAAAAACATGCACGTTGGAAAATATGAATCATAATTGTTTCAATTTCAAGTTTCTCTATACAAAAATAATTAATATATGAATCACTTTCTTTTCAAATTTTGCCTTTAATGAATTAATTAGTTTAAAAAATAATAATACCAGATCTATCCAAGGTAACTAAAACAGCTTTTCTTAAAACATGTAAACAATCTTCAAAAACTTGCAAGCATTGACTAACTGTAAAAGAAACAAGATTTGTTTGACGAAAATCAAGATATTGTATCCAAAGAGAAATATTTGTAGAATTATCTTTAAGTACTTGATCCCATTTAGTGAGCAATTTAGGTACACTAGGTAAAATTAATTAAGTGGATAATTAAGTATGTAAAATAAAATGATCAATTGATATACAAAAAAATAACTTGAACGAGCAAAAAACTCACTCCCAATTCTTTTCACAACATTTTAAATATGTGCCAAGTAATCTTGAATTATGAGGATTAATCTCCAATGCCTTTTCAAAAATACTAATTTTTACTTCATTTATACTTGATTTTGCAGTAGCTGATTCAGATCTTTTTGTTTTGCCGAATCTTAAACTTTTATCTTGAAACGAAATAAATTCAAGCCATGCATCTATATCATTTGGATTCTAATTGAATTAACAATTAGAAAAACAATCCTTCATTAAAAAACAAAATAAATAAATTATAATTTTCACAAGTTTCAAATACCTGATCTAAATGTATATTATATTCTCTAACTTTTTGGCGAATTGTTTCTTCCGAAAATTCATCATCTTCCACTTCTTCATTTCTAGTTTTTTTTCTTTTCTTTGATTTTTTTTTTTGATCTTTTCTTTTATTTTCTGATGATTCTTCAGATAAATCTCCTTTAAGCGATAATTTTGATAGCATTATTGATTTTTAATAAGGATTCAGCTATTGAATTTACATCAAAGTCTTGTGAATTTTATGCTTTAATAGGAGATAAATTGATTAGTTGAAAATTGTATATTTTCCCAAATTTGATAAGGTCCGTCAATTCAAAAAAATTTTCCCGAGAAAAATTAAGATCTGCACTTATTATTGAAATTATACTGTCCCTTTTTTATAGTGTTCATACTGTTGTATTTGAAACCCCAAAGTTAAAATGTTAGAAAAATTTTTATTTATATTTAACACAAAAGAATAAACAAAATGATCCAAGTTGAAAACGAAGTCTCATGAAATAGGCTTCTAGTAATAAGAATGGCCTTCTCAATTGATGTCAAAATCTATTAAATTATTATTATTATGTTAAAATTACTCCTACGACAAATAATACGAATCAAATACTCCACTTAATGTGCCTACTACTACATTCAAACTAACATACCGTTCGTTCATTCTCAAGAGCTTAGAAATATTAATAAAATACAAAAATTATATAATTAATTGAGTAATAATAGTAGGGAAATTTGATAAAATTTACACGATCTTTTTTTATTTTCAAACAATAAAAATTAGAAACACGTTATTAAAACACAAACTTTTTAATACAATGCCCACACACGATACATATGCGCTGATCTTGTTGAACCCCAAAAATTCAGCGCAGTATGATCATAATGTTATGAATACTTTATACTAGAAAAAACCCATTGGTTTTGAGAGGTACCATTGATTTGACGAGCTGTTGAATAGTTTTTTTAGAGAAGCAAATAAATTTTTTTAGGGTTAATTATCATTCTATTGGTCAGTTACACATTAAAAATATGTCGAGACACAGTAAGATATAAGGATTGAAAAAGGTTCCAAAAAACCAAATCGGCTGATATGAATAAAGTAACAGCAAAAAAAAAAAGAAGAAAGATTGTTAGACAAAATTATTTTTCTTTAGGTTGAATGATTTAAAAGATATCATTTTAATTCGTGGCAACTCTGAATTGATGGTGAGATAAAAACTTTGAGAATACCAAATGAATATGATATTACTAGAAAATATGAAAAGGTCGGATAAAAATATGAATTACAATATCTTAAGTATATTTTATAAATTCAGTTTTAGTAATCTTGTACATTACAGTTGGACAGCTTGATTAATCAACTTTCGAGTGTTTACAGGTAATATTAAAAACACGTAATAATAGTAATAATATTTCGAGCAGCTATCTATTACTATACCAAGTTTGGTAGTTTGTACATGAACTTTAATAAAAATTATTTGCGAATTTAGAAAAGATATGTGATTTTTTATTTGCCAAATTAGATAATCAACCATCAACATTTCAAACTTTTTTATGACTGTAGAAGGAATTTTTAACATGGAAAGGCATTAAATATTGGGCAAGGCGTCCTTGTAGAAAAGGTTTGACAAAAATCATGTTTAGAATTACCACGTGATTATCTTTTTATTTTCTAGTACTTATCTTTACTATATATTATCTGATTTGTTACAGTTAAAGCTTCAAAAACATTGCACGCAGAAGTGAAGCAAAATGTGCCCCGGATTATTATAATTGATCAGGGCGCGAAATGTGTAAATCAAAAAGTATTGGGGAAATGCCCGGTTTTATCAAATATCTCGGACCAAAAAAATTATAATAACTAGCTAGTATTCGAATAAGGTTTGTTCGAATCATTCGTTTTATTGTTATTATTATTATTATTATGAATTTGAGTATTCGAATTACACTGAAAGTTTATTCGAATGAAAAATTCGAATAAAATAATATATTCACATTGCTAATCCAATTAAAATATTTTTTCTTTATCAATTTATTTTTCCTTCGTAATGATGATAGTGATAGCAGAAGTAATTGACCATTATATTTTATTTTCTTGTCATAGTACTAGTAACCATAATATAATCATTGTAATTTATATTATCTTGTTAAAGGAAATAAGACTTTATTTATAATTTTACAATTCCTTAACAACAACAACAACAACAACAATCTAGAGTTTGTTGCATCAAGTTGTGATTGATATTTTATATTTTGTAAAACGAATAAAACGAATAATAAGTAAAAAATTTTATCGGAGTGCCGGGATTTTATAATAGGATTTCATGTCCTGATAATAAATTCAACAATATAATATATTATTTACGAAACAGATATTTATTTATTGTTACTGTATTATTATAACGAAATTATTATTACGTATATTATGGATCATACATTACTAAAAATAGTCAAGATTATCTCTCAAAGTTTCACGAAAATCACATAAACCGACTTATCGAGCGAGAATAATTCATTTATTATCTGGCTGGAGACTTATAGCTTAACAAGAAATTTTCAAATATAAAAACTTCTGGATGAGCCCAAATTATTGCCAAAGCCGGGTTTTTTCAAAAATAGTTTGAACCGGAAACCTTAATGTTAATCCAGATGTTTGTAATAGTAAACAAATCCGGTAATATTCGGATTGGAGGGTAACCTTTTAAGAGGCTGATCAAAATTTAGAGATAATATTAAAATTTTTTATATTTCGTCTTTAAAAGTAGTCATCACATGAGATTTGTGATATTTCAGAATTTAGTACGCATCAAATGATTTTCTCCGGTTTTCCAAAAAATTTGCCATTTCAAAATTGATTAATTGTGGCCCTTGGATGGCCAGATAAATTAGATCTTGAACTAAACAATATGTATCAGATGGTATAATTTTTGTTTTCTCGGTGTTTATTTTTGATAAATCTTTAAAAAATTTTGATAAAGGATCGAAAAGGACCTAAATAGTAATACTTTACAATGATGGCTCATTTTTTTTCTATATATTAAAAAAATATTAAAATATCTAGGATTACTAAATTATGAATTTAAGTATTCACAAAATGCTAAATTTTATCCAAATACTTAATTTATCTATTTTTACCAAAATTTATTATTACAATCAATTAACTTATGATTCTTTTTTCTATCCTTTGTATTATTGCATATTTAAATGCTTAATGGAAACAGATTATAATATTTATGTTGTGGTACTTTCAAATAAAATTTTTATCACAAAATTTCATCCTTAGAAATAATAACTTAAAGTGGATGATCAAAATACCTTAGTAAACTTTTAGACGATTTGTAAATTTATTAAATGGAGTAGATTTTATGATGCAGAAATCAGAGTTAAACTTTTAAAAGTTCGTCCTAACATTTTAAAAGCAGGTCTTTAATGCTAGCTTTATCAAATAATTGTATATAAAATCTGAAGATGATGGTATTGTTTATTTGAAGTTTCTAAAATCAACGCAAAAAACATAGATATATATACATACAATAGCTGAACAAAAGTATTTGATAACGTGTTTACACTAATTAATAAAAAACTTACATAACAACATCACATGAAATTTATAACATTATGCACCTAGGTTTTGATAATTATATATTCGAAATTTCACGTTTCTAGCTTTCATGTATCAAATTTAATAAAAAATTTTCAAAAATGGTTTTTTTTTCAAAATTGAAATTATTTATTAATTTTTCATTGACTGCGATTCAGATGTTATCACTATTTTTTTAAATCATTAATTTTCTAGACATGATAGAAATACGAAATTTCATATATTTATTCTTCAAAACAATATCCTTCATTTATAAAATTTACAATTTTTTATCATGTAAATTTTTAAAAAACGTGAAAATATAGCAAATGTTTAAATTTTTTTATTTGGATTTAGTTTTTTTATTGATCTTGATATTTCGAATATATAATTATCAAAACCTAGGTAATGTTATAAATTTCATGCGATGTTGTTATGTAAGTTTTTTATTAATTAGTGTAAACACGTGATCAAATCCTTTTGTCCAGCTAGTGTATATGACGCGTAAAAATATTTACTGGTTAATTGAGATATATTTAGAATGTATGCGTACGAAAAAATGCTAATGGTATATATTTTTAATATGGACAATAAAATAAGACGACGGATTGTTGTTTATATGTGATTAATATGGATATAAATATAAATCAACTTAAATATATAAATAAAAATTTTCTTTTTTTATTTTTGTGACACGTCTGAAAAAAAAAATTTAAATATAAAATAATTTTAAACACAAATATAACAATCCCGATACATTACAACAAGCATTATAAATAATATTTTCAGAATAACATTTTCCAGCAATTTCAAAATTGGAATCATTCTTTTTTGTTACAAGTATAAAATAAAATGGTACAATTTGGAGATTTTAGAGATATTTGTGAGATGGTTGCTTTAACTGTTTGTCCACTAGTTGGAGCAGTGGAAGGTATAGAACCAACCTGTTATTCAAGAAATGTGGAAATCGTTAAAACACTTATTTTTCAACCAGGTGACTTATTATCATTGAAAAAGTTTTTCTTTTAATTAACAAATTAATAAATCTGAACTAATAAATTTTATATCTCCCTCCCTATTTATAAAATTTAGCCACTATCATTATTCATATAATTGCATTGGTTATGACTTCTATTATGATATATCATATAAAATCAAAATATACAGCTGTTGGTAAGTAATTTCAAAGGATAAATTAACAAATTAAATTATGATAATTAATTAATTAATTGATTAATTAATTATATATAGGTCGTAAGGAAATTGTAATGTTTTTCTATTTATATATGATGGTTACATTCTTGGAATTTTTATTAGTTTCAGGAATTATTCCAACAGCATCACCAACATACCCTGTAAGTTAACAATATTTTTGTGTTATCTGTTGAGATTATATTGATTATAAATTATTATTCTAATAAATATATATACACACATATATTATTAATTAGTATTTTACTGCAGCACATTTAAGTCTTATAACTACAACTTTTTGGTGTTTATTATTGAATGGATTTGTTGGGTTTCAATTTGCAGAAGATGGTACTCCATTATCGCTTTGGGTAATTACTATTAATTATTACCATTAATGATTATTATTACTGTTAATTATTATTATTGTCACATTCATTCACTCATTCTCTCTTATGCTTCTTACACTCTGATCCACTCTCACTAACCATTCAAATTTAGTCAATTCGTATTTCTTCATTGGTTGTATTTGGTGCAGTATATTTCATAAGCATTGCAACATTCAATGGCATAGCTGGATTCAGTCCATTGAGCCCAGTAGCATTATGGATCATCTTATATGTGTTTAATGGAGCAGCATTAGTGATATATGTAGTTTTACAAATTGTTTTGGTGTTGAATACACTTGATGATAGATGGCCACTTGGTGATATTTTATTTGGTATTGCATTCTATGTCATCGGACAAGTCATACTCTACATGTTCTCGGTACGCATTTGTGACACAGCAAAACATTATATAGATGGATTGTTTTTTGGTACCATTTGCACTTTGTTGGCTGTTATGATGGTTTACAAATATTGGGACTCAATTACAAAAGAAGACTTGGAATTTTCTGTTGGAAGTAAACAAAATGTTTGGGAAGTTAAAGAGTTGCTTGCAGAAGATGAATTTCATATATTATAAATGTAACAATTAACGAATTTTATCTCTCTTTTCTTTTTTTTTTAAAAATGTTTCTTCTAAATAAAATAAACAATAAAAATTAGCAAAAGAGAGAGATCATGTCACGAATGGTCAATACACCCAGCATGAGTCACCAGCAAGAGTTCCATTCTCTCACTCGCTGGACTTTAATAACACATTTAAGCGAGCCACATGAGCTCGCCATTGCATGTATTACCCCGAGACAAGTACTAGTGATGGAAAAATGAGCCTTATATTTCAAGTTGTACGTGGATATATACAGCTTCATTGGACAAATTTTATTCTATTGAATTATTTTTTTTTTTAGATTACGTAGGATTACACAATAAAAATTATGGAACATTTGTCAATTATTCAATAGTTTTTATAGGCGCAATCAAAGCAAGTGTTAAGTACAAGATCAAGAAGTTTGCAAATGAAGTTTTGCAAATGAATTTTTTATCAATTATTCAATATTTTGTAAAGGAGTGATTGAAATAAGTGTTAAAGGCAAGATATGCAAAGTTGTTTGCAAAATACAGTCCCGGTGAAAGTAATGGCGCGTAATTTTTTATGAATAAAAAATGTACTTTATTATAAATTTAAAAATTTTTTTTTTTTTAAAGCCAAATAGTATGGCTATAACTTTTATTATGGTGTTAGTACTTGGTATGAGCTCCTTCAGCATCGATGCACGCTTGAACCCGATTTTGCATGCTACCGATGCTATTAACTATTAGTGATGTTAGCCGGCTAAGAAATTTTTAAACGGCTTAGCCGGCTTGAGCCAATCAAATTCCATTCTCAAAAATAATAAAAAATAT
>CAUDNR010004165.1:2405-31427 GCA_958430865.1 Entrophospora sp. SA101 | reverse complement strand
ACCATGCTGCATTCAGAAATGATGCTTTGGTTGCAAAACGAATGAATCTAAAACCAGGTGGCAAGCAACCTGTTATGCGTGATACTTACTTTGGAGAAGATAAACAGCCACAATCAATGGTTTTTCCATCTACACATCCTGATGAGAAACTTAGAAACAAACCTAAGGGCATAAAACAAGTGTTAATAGAAAGAGGAAAATGGTCATCTCAAGGATTAATATTAGAATGCAAAGAATGTAAAGAAAATATTAAAGATGATTCAAGAAAATCTTGTTGTGCACGTCATGTATTATCATTGGAACCAGATTTTTTAGCACAAAAAGGAGCAATTGAAGAGCTGATTGAGAATGCTGGACATAAATGCATCTTTTTTCCAAAATTTCACTGTGAGCTAAACTTTATTGAAAGATATTGGGGTGCTGCTAAACGATATCTGAGAGAAAATTGTGATTATTCATGGGAGGGTTTAAAAAAAACAGTACCTGAAAGTCTTGAATCAGTATCTTTAATTACAATTAGGAAATTTTCAAGAAAGTGTTGGCGTTATATGGACTTATATAGAAAAGAAATCAGTGGTAAATTAGCAGAGTATGCTGTCAAAAAATATAGATCTCATAGGAGAATACCAGATGGTGTAATTGAAGAATTAAATAGAATTAATATAGAATAATAATAAATTGCTTTTAAAAAAATTAACCAATAAAAATTCATTGATAGTTATCTGAAATTTCGGAATGATCTACATTTTTGATGAGTATAGATGACCTGCACCATAGCATTTAAAAAAGTCATCCGTCCATCCAGATTATTTTACGGATATCCGGTTTGATCATCCACAGATCGCATTTCTGATTGTTATTCGTACCTCCACGTGACTAAGTGTAGTAATATGACCAATGAATAGCTTAGCCAAATAAATCGCTTAGCAAATGGATTGGTCAAATAAATCGCTTAACAAATGGTTTGATCAAATAAATTGCTTAGCAAATGACTTGATCAAATAAATCGTTTAGCAAATGGCTTGATCAAATAAATCGCTGGTACTAATACTAAGCTTGCCGGTATTATTATTACTACTATTATTGTTATTATTATTACTATTATTTATGATTGTTATTATAATATCTCGCCTTTAATGGTTCAAATTATTTGTTTTATATTCACTATGAATTTGAGTATTCGAATTACAGTATTTATTCAAGTTCTACGAAACCTAGATGCATGGAATTTTGAGTAGATACTCACAAGAACCTAAATTGCAAATGATATAAATTTCATATATGTTTATTATGTATATTTTTGCGCAATTAACAAAAGCAAGTGTTCCGAAACTTTTGTCCAGGTACTGTATATTGAAAGTTTTATTCGAATAAAACAAATAAAACAAATAATTCAAATAGAACGAATTAAAATATGACTTTTATCCTGCTATGTTATATTGTATTTTGCTTTTTGAGCAAATGTAGGTTTTTTTTTGTCATTCTAAGTAATGTAGGTGGACTCATCTCAACTAAATTTTTATGCCATTGAATTCTACACTAAAATTCTAGACATAAAAATGAATGTTAAGAAAAAATTTTTTTAGCCAGCTAAGCTGGCTAACATCACTATACAATTTTAAATACTCAAGTTTAGAAAATGATGTAACTTACTTTTATTATTATTATATGCTAAAGAAGGATCGGAACAGGCATTATTATTATCAACTTAAGTGTTAGTATATTAGTATGATTTTGGACACAGTCTCGCCTTGTATATATGCCATATATAATTCGAGATATTTTAAGTGTATATACTCAATCCATGATTCAACGGAGTTTTGAAGTTTTTTACTAAGTTTTCATAAAAATCACAGGATTTTTTGTCTAATTTAAAATTTTCATTAATTAACGAAAGAATATGATGGATTTAATTTAGTGCGATGTATTTAACTTTAAAAAGGAGATTTTCACATAGAATTTGTTTAAAAAAGGAATTTTTTGAAAAAAAAAAGAAATTTCAAGTGTTAACAAAAATGATTGCGTTGTGTATATATTAATTAATTATTAATTAAGAATGGTTGACGAAATTGTACATGACGAAATTCATTTTTACCTTTTGACGAAATTGATTTAGTCAATCAATTCAGATATTTGTGATACTTGCTAATTGATTCCTATACATATATTAATTGTTTTTATAGTGCAAACATTTCAGCCAATGTATTAAAATCATGCATCAACTTTGAACAAGGATAGTGATGGGAAAATTGCTGGTAGTACATAATTACTATATCAGCCGATTTGTTTTTTGGGCCCTTCTTTCAAATCTTACACACATGTAAACTTGATAAGTCGGTCATTTAAACAATTGATCGTTGCTCTGACTTAATGAGTTTACATGCATATCTTATTGTGTGTGTGCAACTGGTCAGTAGAGTGATGATTAACCCTAAGAAAATTTATTTGCTCCACCAAAAAAAAACTATTTTACTATTCAATAGCCTGTCAAACCAACGGCACTACCTCAAAACTAATGGATTATTGCTAGTATAAGGCAGTGTTGAAAATTCAATGCCCGCAATGTCTGCGTGTAACATTACACACCAATCAATTTTTTAATTTTTGGAGATAGTTTCTAAATTTGTACTAGTTACACAACGAAATTTCAACACTGGTATAAGATACTCATAATGTTATGATGAATTTTGAGGTTCAAACAAAATCGATGCATATGCTCAAAGTACATTTTTTGAGAACCTAGGGTTTTAATAATTTTATTAATTGTGTTATACATGGCATTTTATATAGCAATTCAATATGTAGAGTAACATTGGGTATTTTTACCATGGTGATTATTCTCAATTCTTTTTTATCATGATGATAAGACAAAGGGTTCCAAATCTAAATCAATTTTTTGGTGACATCACTATACTGATATATATAAAATCAATATTTGGCCATACTTTTGATCATTAGTTATGAAAATTTGGTTGACTTAATTGGTCAACTTCAATTTCATCAATTTTGTCAATTTCATCACATTTTGTCAAATACAACAGTTTAATGAAATAATTCCCCACCCTACAAAGTATCTCGCCAACATTCTTAGTATATATAGTTAAAGTTAACATTAAGTTAAGTTAAGCACTGCCGAATTTTTTTTTTTAAAAGAAAAGATGTCGAACCAATAAAAAAAACTTAATAGTTGTGTAACATGTCCTAAAAATCAAGGGGCAAGTTTATTTTCCAAAATTTTTTTTCTAAAATTTTGTGTAATTTATTTGGGCCAATCAAATTTGCTTTTTGCGTGATAAAATCAAAATATGATCAATGAAAATCATTACCAATTATAAAAATGTCCACTATGCTCTATATTGATTGCTGACTGTAATGTTTATGGCTGTTGGAAATGGTTTGATGAAAATGTTATAGTCCATGAAATTTCCTAATACAGAATTTGTATAGGAGCTATGTATAGTGCCAGTCATCTAAAAAAGACATTATAAAATATTGCCAATCTTTAAATGCTGATACTTTACTAAATACGGGCTATTTTTACCAAAAACTCTATTTTTGCAACCTTCTAGACATGAAAATAATGTAATAGAAAGTTTTTTTGAGTTATTTAGTAGAAGAAAAAGTTATGTTGGTTTGAAGTTGGGTAACTTTACTATGTTATTTGAAATTTCAGCAACTATATATCTAAACTGTAATTTACTGGTTATTTTCATGGTTTAATAACTATTCATGTGACAAAGTCACAGTTCTCTTACAAATTTGGATTGTGTTGAACTCTTTATTATTATAAAGCAAGATCGGAATAAAAATTTTTGGCAAGTGGCACAACACATAATGTAGTCAGAATTTTTCCAAATTCGGAAATTGATTCTGGAACAATTGGAATGCATGTAAATATGTTACATGATATTTTAATTATGATAATTGAATAAATACTACCAAACTTGCTTTCTTACAATCCATTCAAAATCCACAACTATTTGTCAATTTGTAGAGAGCATGATATTGTCTAAGTCTAAAGAAATTTATGTAAAGGGAGTTTATTCATTAGTTTTTTAAAATAATTTTTCTGTTCTTTTTTTTTGAATAGCCATCTGTTAATATATATAGTGCGGGTCATACTAACCCATCAAATAAAAATTGGCCAACTTTAAAGCTAGATAGTGAAATATTGAATGCTTATCTGAGACAATTTCTGATAGCTATTGACTAGTTCTACAACATTATTGTCAAGATAATTTCAAAAAATTATTGGTCCTGGAGTTATTAGCTTTTAAAATTAACTTGACATTAAATTGAACCTCACTAGTGATATCAGCTGATAAAAAAACTTTAGCTGACTAATAAAATTTTATCAAATGATTTACTAGGCAAATAACACACTTTTTAGAATTCAGTTGATGAAAAAATTTCCCAGATGGTACTAAACTTGCCAGTATTATCATTACTATTACTGTTATTATTATTATTACTATTATTATTTTACTATTGTTATCCTAATTTCCCACTGCCATTATTACTATTTCATTTACCATTATTATTGCTTTCTTTTTATCAAATGTATGTTTTTTTCTTTTGTTATTCTAAGTAATGCAGATGGACCCATCTCAACTAAATAGGAATTTTTTTTTACCACCTAATTAATTTAGCCGGCTCATATAACTCACTGTTCCTCACTTCATCCTGAAAATACCTAAAACCATTTTCATTTGCCACAGACTATACACATTCATTCTCTAAACCAAAATAGTGTCTTTTACTCTAACAAAAGTTGATTGACATACAATAAAGTCAGTATACTATTATAATTGTTATAACAAGTTCTGGAAAGAGAGAGGTTGGTTTCTTCCCTTCTGCAACCATTTTTGTGAAACTGCAAATTCCTTTTTATATGGTTGGCTCAGTCTAAAGACCTCCTATTGCTGCGCCACGTACTCAAATTTCAAAAATTGCAATTTCGTGATTCGTTCAAAAATGCAATAAAATTTTTTAAAAAGGGTTACACAAGATTTTGGTTAAAAAACTATTTTCCTTACTGCTAAATTTAGAAATGATGATCAAAAACTAGTCTAAATTTAGCAATGACCCTAGCACTCAAATTTCTCACGAGTATAGTAAAGTACATGTTTTAAAAAGGAATAGAACTCTACAATAAATAATTTTTTGGAGAAAATCTCTTCATTACATTAAAAGTAGAAACCTATTTTACCAATTAATAAGGCTATTTTTTTTAAAGGTAGGACAGAAAATGACTTCTATACTTTTAAAATTTGCCAAAATTTAGGAGGTCTTTAGACTGAGCCAACTATAGATAAAACTACAAAAAGACATTACAGTCTACCCTTGTTTCAACCAATCAATAGGACCAGTCACTAAATTCGTTGTTACAAAAATTCTCTGAAACAAAGGTGGTAATGATCGTCAGAAAAAAGTTTTCATAATAATATAGTTCACTCTCTCTATAACGGCCTGTCTGATTTGGCAAAAAAAGGCCATTATAGAGTTTGCAGATCATAGTCATGTGATAAATTATAATGCGATACAACATATTTTTTATATGATAAAATATTTAAAAAATAAATGAAATAAATGAAAATAAACTATTTATAATTTGCATATTTATTCAATATTAAAAAAGTTATCTAGTGTGGATTGTTGTTGTGAGTTAAAATCAAATTTTTTGATTTTTCTTTTAAGACTTTTCAATAATTTAAAATCGTCCTCATTTAATTCTGATTGCTGGTCAATGTAAATCTCTAATGTTTTTATTTCTGGCAAGGTTTCTTTATTTGTAACAGGTGGAAGTTCTTCAATTATTTCTTCCTGGCTTTCATTTTCTTCTGGTGGATTAATTATTGTAATTATGTCATTTAGATTTATTTATCACTTACATGAGAGTCATCAATTTCAATGTATTCAGACACAGATATAGGATTAGGAAGTGTAAGTTCATCAATCATATTTTGCAAATCATTGAGCTCTCTTACATTCAATGAATTTAAAATTTTCAATTTCGTTTGAATTAATATCATAATCAGGTAAAATACCAGTTTTTTCCAGCAGTCAACTATAGTTTGACTGGTAACTTTTTTCCAAATCTTTGCTGTAAATTTAATTGCATGTTTAATTGAAATTTTTTCATATTCTTGACCATTTCTCTCTTCTTCATAATTACTAATTTTTTGCAAGAAAAATTTTTTGTAGTTCACCTTGAAATTGTTAATTATCCAGGCATCGCATGGTTGTAAAAATGTTGTTGTGTTTGGCAAGAAGTAAACTCTTACATTAATTAAATTTGTTGATTCAGAAATAGAATGAGTGGGAGCATTGTGACAATAAGCGCGTTCAAATTATTATTAATAATTTTGACACACTGGATTTCTTAATTTGGTAATGATTACCTCTGATCATGATCGTCGGCCGTTATAGACAACATATAGTAAAAATTTGGTTTCTGATTTACAGTGCGTTATAGAATGGAGGCCGTTATAGAGGGGGCCGTTATAGAGAGAGTGAACTGTAATAGGGAGTTGTTATTCGCACCCCTCCCGTGACTAAGTGTAGTAATGTGACCAATGAATGGCTTTAAAATGTGATGATTTTATTGGTTCATCTTTGTCTTAGTCACGGGAGGGTGCGAATAACAAAAATGTGAGGTGCGAATAACAATTCTCTAATAATAATAAATTATAATTAGAAAATATATAATAATTATTTATTATTTATTGAAATATGTTGTAATACTACTTTGTTTTTGTTTTTGAATATTTAATAATATTTTTCTTTTTAATGATTTAAAAGATTTAGATTCAATATAGTCTATTTCTATATCACCTTGTTGTAGAAAATTGTAAACAGTCTCAAGGGCATTTACAGCATATTTTATTGAAACATTAGGCACTTTATTACTTTTAATGGTAACTTTCTCCTCAATTGGCTTGAAAAAAGCAATAATTTCTTTGTCTGTTACCATTTCACTACTATTACTTATTCCTTCATTATCAATTGTAATATATTCTTCTGCTTCTAATGGAGAGGTAAATGATAATTCATTGATTAAATTTTCAATAACAACTCTTTCTTGATTTGATAACTTTTCAATTAAACATTCACACCTTTCAGTATCATTATTGTACATGTTTTTTTTAAATAATCATAAGTTTTATAGTTTTATTATAACATCTTGAATAAAAATAAATCATAAGTTCCTATATACATCTTTGATAAAATCACAAAAGTAAACATACACTTTATTACATCTTTAAGTTAAATGATTTATTAGAATACATGGTTTTTTGAAAATCTCATGTTTAATTTTTTATATATAAGATATTGGACACGAAATGGCCAATATCATGACATACTGGATGTCACTGAAATTGTCCATTTCACGTCCAATATTGATGTTATTGGGCAATCACTATTAAGCTATTCTTTCAAGCATCACTGTTTATTAAAGTTTAATTATATGATTTAATTATATCTTATAGAAAGGTTGTATAAATAGTATATCAATCATATTGATGTCATTTTGTGCCTAAAATAACGAAGCAACCAACAATAGCTTAATAGTGCTGTTTGTCTGATAAAGTTTAAATATTGTATGATTTAATTTTTATTTACATGTTGATCTATTGTCACGTGAATTCGTTGAAACGCGATTAGTTCTTATATTCCAAGATCCCTACCAAAAATTCGTTGTCGCTTTAACACGATTTATATATGAAACAAAAAATTTTTAAAAAGGGGGACAGAACCAAAATTCGTTGAAACAAGGGTTGATTGTAAATCATTTTTAACAATTAATCCTGAAATGGAGATTGAATGTTGCATTATTTGTCGTAACTGCTTTTATTTTAGTTAAACTTGGTTCGTCAATTAATTTCATGTCAATGAATTTTGTAAATTCCGTTATCAGGCCACAAATAATTATATAGTTTTTCAGCCCAAATTTTGTAGATTATACATATAAAATTGCATGTTTCTGAAATTGATCAATTAAATTAATGTTGATCTCCTGATTTGGATTTCTAAATCTTTTAAAAAGAAGTATAAACAAATCACGCAATAAAAGATTATAATTAAAAATTTCATATCTAAATGCCAATAATTATCACTAGAATAGAAATCCGTTTTTATTAGATCCTTTCAAAA
Organism: Entrophospora sp. SA101; assembly: GCA_958430865.1. Lineage (NCBI taxonomy): Eukaryota > Fungi > Glomeromycota > Glomeromycetes > Entrophosporales > Entrophosporaceae > Entrophospora > Entrophospora sp. SA101. The sequence continues at coordinate 23,273 of CAUDNR010004165.1, read as the reverse complement.
AACAACTCCGTAATTGTATAGATTGGGATCCAAACTTTATTGTGATAGAGATATTTCAAAATATTGATTGGTTGTTCCTTTTTAATTGGGGTATTTTTTTATTTTATTTTTTTCAATGTCATCGCGTTATTTTTTTATTGGTTATTTTGAATGATTAATTACATAGTAAAAACACAATAAACAATTTAAATAAGCAAACGCCTTCCAAATCTAATCAAATCATTTGAGCCGCCTTTTCTTTTCATGAAGCTGTTAGTTCCTAGGAGTAATATATTAAATATAGATTGTACACTGTAAAAAAATAATGCACTATTCACCCGATAATTATGTGGAGGAATCATGCTAAGAATTCGCATTTTTGGTAGATTTTAGTTACGTTAGTTACATCAGAATCTAGTATAAAGGAACGCATGTAATTATCAGGTGACTTATCAAGTGCATATCAGAATTTGATGTGTATCTGATGCGCTTCCGACTTTGTCCACTTTGGCCTATCATGCCGCACCATACACGATGTATGGTAGTTGAAAGCAAAGTAGCAGTTAAGAACTCAAGAACAAAAGTTCCGCGGATCATGTGTCGAAATAAATTTTTGGGAGAAATTTCAAATTACGCAATGATCTTCAAATAGATTTTTTTAAATCTAAATATAAAAAATACAAAATGTTGTTATTATTATTAAAAAATCCATTCAAATCAATATCTCGATCTTCTTCAAACTATTACAATTGTTATAATAACCATTTGACTACTACTAGTATTATCAACATACCATCAACATCAACATCAACATCACTGTTATCATTAGTTAAAAAAAGATTTATATCAAGTTTAGATACACCTCAAGATATAGAAAAAGCTGAAAGATGGATAAAGAACTTTACAAGAGAAAAAATACCAAGAGGTTTGTTCATGTTTCTTTAGTGTGGTGTGGATTCCAGATTAAATGTTAACATTTAATAATTAATACAATTATAATAATTAGAAATGTTGGAAATTAGTTTTGCAAGAAGTAGTGGACCTGGTGGACAAAATGTTAACAAACGTAAATTAACAATGCTGATAATATTCTTATTTTTATTTGATAATTTATTATTTTCTCTCTAATTTTACCTTTCCACACGAACAAGCTTAGTTAATACCAAGGTGGACATTAGAATTAATCTGGATAAAGCTTATTGGATACCAGAATATGCAAGAAATAAAATAAAAATCCAGGTCCAATAAACAATTCATTCTTTTTCCATTTCGTTTTGTGCATCACATGCGCAATTTTGATTAGTTATTTATTTTATTTTATAGGAATCAAATCATATCAATAAGAAAGGAGAACTTGTATTAGTGTCTCAATTAACACGTACACAATCTAGAAATATAGAAGATTGTATTGATAAGTTGTATGATCTTATAACAAGAGCTGCTGAAATACCGAAAGGACCAGATGAAGAAAAACTAAAAAGAATTGAACAATTGTTTGTATTGTATATAATGTGATATTAATAATATTATTATTTTTCATTAATTTTTTAAATTTTTTGATGATAGAAAGAAAATAGAAAATAATAAAAGAAAATTAGATAAACAACAAAGATCTACAAAGAAGAGTGATCGAAAACATCGTGATGATTATTGATGTTTTATGTTTTATAATATATATTTCAAGGTCTTCTCTTCACTTTGGTACCAAAAAACCAACGTTATTAAAAATCACCTTTAAAAACAATGCATTCTGTATAATATTGCATAATCAGGTAAAATTATTGAATAATGCATAATCAAAAAAAATCACTGCATAATTATTGACCAAAAATAAAAACTTTATAATCTTTAATTAATAATTAATGACAATAATAGTAATTGCATAGTAGTAATTTAATACTTCTTTCCTTCTTACAACAAATATGTTAAGAAAAGAGATTGACATTATAGTGCAATAACAGAATTACAACATTGATAGATTGTATAGATTATAGAATTGGTAGTCATGAGTACAATCCATTTTCAGGTGATCTTAATTTAAATCAGTATTGGTTAAGTATGTCACAACAATTCCTATTTTCAAGAGTTGCATTGGATTACATTGGCTTTCTATACCAAGTTGTAGTGTAGAGAGAAGTTCTGTGTATAATTCTTTTTTGGATAGTGATTACCAGAATTTATCAATTAAAAAAATTAAATATGATGTATTTCAATCCTTGAATATAAATTAAATAGATTTTTTATATCACTGCATATGCATAATTGATATTTTTTGGTACATAATTTGTGCATAATTTTATTGTATGCATAATTGATAGTTTATTACCACATAAAATTGTAGTGTAATGTATAGAAGTTTGCTTAAACTAAATTATGATGATGCTGAAACTCAGAAAAAAAAGGTTATAGAAATTATGATTTCCAAATCTGAAAATCTTCATTAGCTATGTAAACACTCTTATTGTTCCTACAAAGCAAACAATGAATGGATTAGGAGTTACCTAAAGAATGCATTTGCTTAGCTTTATTGAATATATTTAGGAAAATATTTCTCACACCTTCATTTTCAATTTTGTAATTTGTAGATGATTCTCTCCAAAAATTTTTTATAACTTAAAAAATGATTTCTTTTCAGCAATCTTGATCAAGTTTAAGACAGGATAATATCTTTATCTTTAAATAAAGAAAGGAAAAGATTTTTTTTCATATAAAAAATAAAAGCTAATAGTAATTTGTAGTTATTATGAAAGTGTTGAATTAAATTTCATGATTCCTGGACATACCAAATTCAAATGTGATGGTAGTTTTGGCTTGATTAAAAAACTTTACAGAAATATAAGAGTATATTGTCTGGACCATGTGGTTGATGTAGTGAAAAGATCTAGTCCAGCAGGATTGAATAAAACTCAATGTTATGAAGATGGAAAGATTTTCAATACTTGAATATTAAAGCAATTTTGGGAATTTATTAAGAAATTACCAAATATACAGAAGTATCAACATTTTCTTTTTGAAGCATCTAATCTTGGTATGATCAAAGCTCAGGAGGTTGCTGATGGACCTTTTACTAAATTCAATTTATTGAAAACCAATAAATCAGATCTTTTTGAAAAGAATAAAACTTTATCTATTTTAGTGTTAACACCATCTCCTTTAGATTATAAAAGACAAGAATACCTTTATAATAATATTTGCTCATTTGTAAGGAATGAATTTAAAGATATTACTTGTCCAAAACCAATATAAAATTTTTATAAATGTGTACTAAAATAATATATTATGGTAATAAATACAATAATAAAAAGTAAAAAATAAAAGTAATTGACAATATAAAATTAGAACAAGAGTTAAATAATTTGAAAGATTTATTGGACAAACTCAACAATCACATGTAAGTTTATGGCAGGCCCTGTAATATTATGCAAATAAGCATACAAAAATTATGCAATATTACATTGAGTGTAAATATTACATAATTTTTTATGCAAATCTTACAACTTTACATATTAAAATTTATGGACATAATATTATGGTGGGGAAAATTTCCTGAGTTAAAAGAAAGCATTTCAAAGTTGGATAGAACAGAAGAAGTACTCTATCTTAGCATTGAAAAGAAATTAAAAGAACAAAAAGAATTAGAAAGAAAAATAAAGGGTTAGAAGAGAAAGATGAAAGTAAAGAAATTGCTTTACTCACCAAAAGGAAATTAGAGAATTAAAAAAAGAAGTTGGACAAGCAAATTGAAAAATATAACTTTATTATGGAAAGGAGTGTAGGTTCAGAGGAGAAGATTAAAGAACTAGAAAAATAATTGGAAGAGAAGGAATTATTTGTTGATTATTTGAAAACTAGAATTGAGGAAGAAGAAGAAAAAGTTGAATGTCACCTTGAAGCCTTAGAAGTATCCCAAGAATGAAATAAAAGACAATTAGCTGAAAACTTAGAGAAGTTGGAGAAATTCAAGAATCTGGAAATACAAGTTATTCTCTTGACCTTACAAGGGAAGGAAAATGAATTGAAGCAATTCACCAAGAAACCAACCAACAAGCCCAAGAAATTCAGCAATTAAAACAAGAATTATATTTAGCCATACCAAGGAAAAAGAATAAACTATTACAGTTTACAAAAAAGATGAGAAAATCCACTTAAAAGAAACAAGAACAAATAATTGAAGTGAAACCTAAGCAAGTCAAACCAACCCAACTAATTCTTTTTTTAATTTTAAAAGATAAAAAAGACATGCTCCCCTAGGTAATAAATTATTTCCATTCCAATTTTCTTTTCTTTCTAAATTCTTCATGATAGTTCATTTACTGGTTATGATTTTTCTTTCTTGGTAAATTTCATAGTTAATTTTTCTTTTTTTAGATAAGCTTCAAGTGACTGAGTATCATTTATTTTGAAAATATAAGGGGCAATTTTTTCACCTTGTTCCTTTTTAAAATACTTCTGATAATACTATAAATCCCTGGGCTCCATAGTAGATCTAATATAAATTAGTTTCATGTTAATTATTTTTATATAGGGGTATTATAAAACTGTTAATTATGATCACATTACAATGACTAAATTTTGATCCCTGAAATCTTTGATAGTACAAATGTTCACTTTGTCTGGTTTTGTTGCAATATGCCCCATTTACAAATTTTTGAACAGACACCTCTTGGGGTTTACTTTCTCACAAATATTATGTAAAAAAAATCAATTAAAATATATAAATAAAATATTTTACTATGATGTTTTTGATCACAGCAAGTTGCTCCTATAACCAATCATCCCAATTTTTAGTCATATTGAGTGATCTAAATATAATAAAAATGAAAACTTAACATCATATTGTACTTTGTTGTTGATGGATGATTTTGATCAAAAGAAGTTGCTTCTAACACCAAGAAATTTTTTCCACTGTAATATTACATCTGTAAGTTTTAATTAATATTCAATGTTGTAATATTTGCATAAAAATTAGGTAATATTTACACTGAATGTAATAATTGCATAATTTTTGTATAATTTTCACATAATATTATGAGACCTGCTGTAAACTTATGTAAATAGTGTAATAATTACATAAATCTGCATCAGAAAAAATTTCCTGATGAATAAATATTTGTCTAGATAAATGATCCCATATTCCTTGATATTAGATTTTTTTCAGTAGGACATTTGTGCAATGTCCTACAATAAAAGGTATTAGAATTTCAATTTAATAACGGAAGCATATAAATTTGCAAAAAAAAAAAAATTATAATATCTAATATTTAAAATATATGCATTACAAATGCTTGTTGTTGCTAATACATATCGACATACAGATTGTAGGTGGTTGTGTCTGCTGTTCATCAAATATACATTACAAATTATTATGTGCAAGTTTTTTTTAGCATTTTTATCATATATTCCAACACATGTAAATGTTGACAACAAAATTTGACCAATAATATATTTTTAATGATATCATGGATCATCAGGGTATCGATTTTTGGGACCAAAATTGGCATGCACAGGGTACAAAAAAACCTAAAAAAATGTCCAATTCCAAAAGTCTGTAATACTAATAACCTAGATGTTACCTCAATTATGATAATCCGGAGTCCTGTTCCACCCTTCTGCGAGTTTTTATTTTTCAACGAATTTTCTGCACAAATTATTGGCTGATCACAGGACTAATTCCAGAAATTTTAAAAAATCGCTGATCTTCCGGCCTAAATTAAGCCATAATCTTGCCAAACTTTTGTGATAAAATTTCAATATATTAATATACACTCCCCTACCATAAATATCCGACCGCCTGATGATCATTTTAATAATCGGAAATGTTATATACGCCTTATGCAGTTCAAATTTTTATTAACCAAACCGGGACTGGTGCATTAAATAAACATGTTTTTTAAAGTTAATTTGCATATAAACTTAAAAGTCTCGTTGAGTTTTGCATTAATATTAATAATGAATTTAGGATGAAGATTTTAAATTAGACAAAAAATTCGTGATTTTTATGAAAACTTTAAGCTTAGTAAAAACCTCTAAAACTCCGTTGAATCATGGATTACGTCATTAAGTAAGTCCGCTTAAAATAACTTGAATTATATATGGTTAAAATTTGAGAAAATTTTGATCAAGTATAGACAACAAAACGTAAAGCCTTAAAATTTGCATTTTGTCAACTTTATCAAGTATTTCATATAATAAAATTACAGGGTGGTCGGATACTTTTTTAAACCCTTTTCACGAACTAATTTATGTCAACACCATATTGTAGATATATGTAATCTGTTACGTTGAGCATATTTTATTAATGAAATAATAAATATACAATGAAGAAATTTGACCTTTATTACATGTAAAGATTCCGATTGAAAACTTGCTTTTTTGGACTAGTTGCTAAATGTTTCCATTAATACCATACCAAATCTTTCGAAGTTTTTGTAATTTAGAGATTTTGATATCAAGTACAGGTCTACTTAGTAAAGTAAAAAAGGTTTTATTTTAAGAAAACATTACTTTTTTTAGTAAGGACTCTTTCATTCGACGTTACACGACTTGGGTGGTCGGATATTTATGGTAGGTGAGTGTATATATATAATATATACCCTATTTTAACCCCCCAAAAACGATCCAATTTAAAAAACGCAATTCATGTTGTTAAACATAAAATTAAAAATTATTACTACTTAAAGACTAATCGACTCTCCATTTTAAAATAAAAAAATAGGGCACAAGGATCCGCCATATGTATTAATATTAATTAATTTTTTTATATCAATTAAAATTTATAATTATAATTTTGGCTCAAATTCGTGTAACAATTATTTTTAATTTCTGATATTATAGTTTTCCATTCGTTGTTATCATAGATATCAGCAAGCATTGTTGTTAAAAAACAAGTTTAAATCTGGTTTTTTTGATAATGATAAAAACTTCTCACACGATATTTAGCATTAATTAGTTACAGCATACTTTTTGTTCATCACGTTTCATACATTTATTCGTGGTATATACAGTTATCACGTTTAATATAAATACGCGCCTTATCACATTTCATACATTCATCATCCACTTTGTCATGTAAAGAACGAACTTATCGTGTACGTATTAGATCCAAAGAAACAAACTTTTTTCTCACACTAAAAAGTCAAATAATGGATCATGAGGTCAAGGTATCTTGACATTGATCTGCTTTGTTTTTTTTTTTTATACATTTTATACAACAATTGTTAATTATTTTTTATTGTAATTATCAAAATCGAGAAAATATTGTATGGGAAATTAAGATTCCCCATTTCTTTCTTTGGGTTTGAAATTCTTGAATGTATAAAAATAAAAATCAAGAAATGTTCACGTTAACTCGCACGGTCATTTTTTATAAAGCTATAACCAGGTAATTGATGATTCTCTTTTATATTTTTACACACACTTTATCACCAAACTTTTATCATCTTACACAAAATCCATATGATTTATGCCTAACACCATCATCGAATTTTCATTCTTTTCGCCTTTTTTTCTCATTTGCTTCTCTCTTCCCGTTCTTTCTTTTTCTATTTGTATGTGTACAAGAAGAGAGAGACACAAACATCCTTTCCCCACTTTTTCACGATACCATAATTAGAAATTTTTTTTATCTCTTTCTTTGCAAATAACGTTAATGTCTTGATATTTGTTACACGAATATGTCACACGATTAGTATTTAATCAATTAGATTGCATTATCAATTATTAATGGTTGATTGCAATAGAAAATCCTTAACTTTATTTTTCTTCAAATAAACTTTACAATTTTGATTTTTTGATTTAATAATTTTAATAGTAATTTCAATTAATTGATTAAATTTGTATTGTTTATATTTTTGTAACAAGGGATTCTTCTCGCCATCCATCTCATGATCAAAAATAATATTTTATTTTCTCACTAAAAATATTATAAAAATAATCTTTTCTCACACACAAAAAATTGTTAAAATCACCATATTCTGTCATAAAGCAAAACAATATATATCATAGTAAATAAAAAATTTGTTTATATAAAAACCCAACCTTTTAACTTTGGATTAATAATTTATTCAAAATTTTTCTTTTCATACGTTTCATAAATTTCATATTTTTCTTTAATCATTTACATCTTTATTTATAAGTATTTTATTTTATTAATTATAAATATATAAGATTTGCTATTAAATAAATTACTGCCACGACGACGCCTAAATAATAACTATTTTTTCTTTAATAATATAATACAATAAATTTATTTTTTTTTACTTCAAATTTTGAACTTCTCTTCATTTTTTTTTTCTTGTTTTTAATAAATAACTTTTTTTTTTATAAATTTTTCTATATTTTTATACATAAATACAATTTTTCTGTACATATCACATATATATATATATATATATATTCATTTCTCTTGTAAAAAAAAATTTAAAAATGACTCCAACATTTGGCCCAACACTTTCCACAATACTTAGTATTACCGTAGTTCATAATAATTTTGATGATGATTTAATTAACAATAATCATCATTTTCGAGATGCATCGTCGCCTGACTGTTCAAATTCTGATGCTGGTTTATCATCATCATCATCATCACCAACATCATCATTAACATCATCATTCTCAACCACACCTACTATTACCAATAATAATAATACTACAACTCCTAGCATATCACAACATTCGGCATTGTCACGTCGTTCATCCGAATCATTTGTTGATACTAATATGGCCCAATATTTCAAGAAACAGTCAATTCGACGATACACTTTACCATCTATAATAAACTCTCTGAGTAATTCGACTGGTCAAGATCACAATAATTCTACTCCAGTTCCTCAATCTCCTGGTTCTAATCCAAGATTTTGGGAAATAGGAAATCGTCGTGAAGATTCATCGGTTCAAGTTGCCATGGTAATTATTATTAATATTATGCACACAATTACTACACGTACATAACGTGTGTATGTTTTGAATATAATTTGTAATTAATCATTCTCTCATTTTAAAATTATTTTTTTAATATTTTTTTTAGGAACATGTCCAATTTGGTTTATAAAAAGAAACAAATCCAATTATTTTTAATTCCTAAATATATGCACTATTAAAGAATTTATTTATAATTTCTTCGAGTTACTTTAAAAATTAAATGCGCAAAATAAGCAATAATATAATTATGATTTCAAACATTTTTAATATATTCTATATAATTAATAATTAATAATATTTTTTTTATATATTTTCTTGTAAATATTTTAAAATTTCACATTTTTGGTTTTTTTTTTAATTTAAAATTTTTTTTAAAAATTTAAATTCATGATAGATTCATGATAGATTTAAAATTCAATGTCGACGTAAATTTTTAACAATAAATCATGAATTGATTAAAAACTGTTAATAGTCCCGTTATAATAACAATTTTGTTTATAAATTACATAATAATGACATTAATTTATCCGTTATACTAGAATAACGACATAGTTGTCAAATATCAGTTTTTATCCGTTGTCAATATCATTCAGATCATGTCAAACAAAGTGTTTGACAATGTTAATTAATGTGAACAATCAATCAATTGTAAAAACATTTGATTAATATGGCTAATTTTAGTTAATTAGACAATGAATGGAAGCGATCCTATTGTAAAAATTGTAATTTTAAAAAATGTTTTTGTTCTTATTAAAAATCGGAAAGAACCAAATAGGCGCACTTCTAGTTTAGATAAATTAAAGATTTTGACAGTAATTTTATCAGAAAACAAAGAATTTTAGAGGCCGAACAAATAGTTTAGATTTTTATGTTCAAAATAAATCACATTATAATGATTCTTATATGAACTTTTATTTTATACGGACGGACTAACATTTTTGTTTGGATGGAGAGCGTCATTATAACGGGAGCGACTTGGTAATAATAAAACCGCAGGAAAATCAGCCAAGGAGGATTGGCACAGTAACCAGGCCAGCAATTATGCAGACGATAAGAATAAATATTGTATGGCGCGTATAGAAAGTGTAGCAGATGAATACGTGTGTTCAAAGATAATTACGTTTAAATAGCAAAGGAGTACGAGTACTCTTTTGATGACTTGATTTTTCTGCTTGATCTATCAACATATTAATGATATAGAAACCTCCCTATTACTATTATTTTCACGTTTACGCACGCGTATTTCACAAACCCGAAAATACATTAATGTTGATGTCAACTTTGACACGCAAAATCCGAAAATTTGGACGATCAACACTGATCTACCTCGACCAGAAAATTTTCATGAATGAAAGTAAACTTGGAGCTAAATGAATTTTATATACCTTAAGGTGTTGTATATATTTAATGAATTCAAAATTTTAAAACGACAAGTATGTTTATTAACTTTAGTATATATAGATAATTATTTTTATTAGAAATAAATATTGTATTTTATTTACTCGATATATAATTAACAATTAATCAATGTTTTCAGCAGATTATCATATCAAGCAGATTAATTCAATAAAGAGCTATAAAATTATAGCAAGATCGAAGAGGTATTTACAAGTTTAATAAGTATCGGTTAATATTAAAGATACAATTTTTTTAAAAAAATTTTAATGGTCTATGTCTTTGTAAAATTTTTAACAAGATAGAAAAGGTTGTTATTGTTTTTACTAATGAACCAAATTGGTGCAATGTACTAAAAGTTCTATTGTAATATTTTGAGATTCACAAATTCTTTTAAAGGTTGTTGATTTTTCTTTATTATATTTACTCATTTTTAATAATAGAATTAATGATGCATTTATGTAACAAATTGTAGATTAATACATAGATAAATTTTAATTTGTTATTTTATAGATTACTTTACTTTAAAATAATAGGATTGGCAATAACCAAGAAAGGAATGCACACAATGAATTAACCTTACAAGAATTTTCATCCCAAGAATCATAAACATAGTACACAAACCCTAGGCATGAGGAATTTATTGAATGTTTCCATTCAATTGGGATATTAAACCAAAACAGAAGAACTTGTACATCAAAAAAAAAGTTCTATTTCATCTGCTTCCCATGATGCTTATTACCCATCTTGATGGATAGAACTAATGTTGAGATTTGTAGTTTGGTGCTAAGCAAGGAAATTTTTACCTTTAGCTATCTTTTTTAAGAATGGCAGGTTAGATTTAAATTAAGGTAATTTAATAGATAAATGTGGTCACAAGCCCTCACTTTAACATTAAAAGAAAGAAAGATACACACATAACAAATGCTCATTTTATCTTTGATTTTATCTTGATTTATAGTCATTATTATTAATGTTAGTTATCATGAGATTTTAATCATCTAATCTAATAAAAAGTTATAATTTGAAATAATTGTTTTTTTTCAAAATTTTGGCAAATTTATTTAATTTATAGAATTTACACATAGAATTCTTAACAGTTTACATGATGATCAACCTTTGACCAATACTTTGATGTAATTTTATTATTAATTTCCCCAATTAACTAACATCTTTACAAATAAGATAAAATGAAAAATAAAACGTAATAAATAATATCAATAAGTGTATAAAAAACCCTAGCAATATAAAAGTCCAAAACCGACAAGCTACTGACACTTGTGATATAATGCAAAGTTGTAAAACTATTTAAAACTTTTAAATGGCTCATAAATTATCTTTTTAACTCATAAATCTTTAAAAGTCATGGATTCAAAGTTCAAAATTTACGCTCCATTACTTCACAATGAAGAAAGTCAAAGTTCATTTCCAACTTGCAGTTACCTGTTATAATTCAGGATTTTTGATTGCGGTGAATAAATGACATATCATCCATAACACAAATCGTTCGACTAATGATTAACACCATCAAAGACGGCAAAATCGACCCGAAGGTCTGTTAAATCGGCGACAATCGGCTAATATTGTTATAAGCAAAATGACATATATATCATTCGTACGAAAATTGTTTCGTATACAGGATCGACCATACAAGCGTTTTAGGGTAGGAAAATTGGTCTGGATATCTAAATTTCACTATAGATCCACCGTATAAATTCACAATACTCGGTAAAAATCATCTCCTGCTGTAGATCCGCCGTAAAATTTTGACACACACAATCTATGGATTTTTAACGGGTTTTTTCCATATTCATTATTTTCATATTTATTGTGTAATGTTATTAACTAAAACGTGTCATATTTTATACATAAAAGTATATATGAATATGTATACACCACACATACATTCATTATAAATATATAATTTTGATGGATAAAATAATAAAATCAAATGAATGCTGGGAATCGTAAAATCTAGAGACCTGAAATTATTTATTCAGCTTTCCTTTAATATCACTAATTCTTTTTAGTATGTGTGTAAATAAATAAATAATAAATAAATAAATATTTATAAATCAACATTAACAAATTTAACAACAAAATTAACATCAATAACTACATTAAACTGTTTGATGATTGTTTTTCAGCTGTTTATTTATCCTCTGCATATTTGTTTTTCTTTTGTTAACAAAAATTGCGTTTCATTGTTGATAGATAATAAGAGTTATCTTTTTAAAAGTGTATGATAATAAAAAATTAATGATAATGGACATTCTTTATTAATAAAATATAATAAATAATGGTTATTTTCTTTTCCTCTCTAATTCCTTTTTTTCTAAAAAAAAACAATATTGAAGGGATAGAAGATTGTATGACAGCACAAAGAATTAAATGCGCTTCTCAAGTATATATATAATGTGTAATGTTTGTACAGTATATAGTATAGTATATATGTAATTATGATTATCATCAACACCATCATCCCTAAATATAGACGAGGAACGAAAAGATCAGATCAAATCAAATCAATAATATTAATTCCTCTAATTAGGTAAAATTTTCTTTCTTTATAACATCTTGAAAAATTTAGTATTACAAAAAAAGAAAAGGTTATTTTTTCTTTTCCCTCCATTTCTCCTCTTCATCTCCTTCTCCTTTCCCCCATCAACCAGTCATCCAATCCAATCCAATCCAATCCCAATCATTTTATTATCACAATCTAACCCAATCAATTCATCACATTATATGTTTTGCATACATAAATACATACATCCGTTCATCCATCCAAACAAACATTCCATTATTCAATGTAATATCTTTTGGTATTTTTTGATTTATCACATGGTAATGGTAGTTGTGTGATTGTTTAACATATAATCACCTTTATTGTTATTATTATAATTAATGGATTGGTTTCAGAAAGTCGAATGTTGATGATAATAAATTGAAAATTTTAACAAATATAACTGACGATTATGATAATTAAGAAGTTTGGTCAATCATCTTGGGGGAAAAATGTGGTAATTTCTTTTTCATATATATTCTTATATAATCTATATATATTAGAAAAATTAAAATTAATAAATTTTTTTAAAAAAGAATTCAAAAAAAGCATGAAATGAAAACATTATAGTGTGAAATCAAATGTTAAAAGTTGAAAATCAAAGCCTTAAAAAGCACTAGTTAAGAAAATTACCCATGCAGTAATACCGTGGCGATCAGGTGAATAAGGTACGTAATCTTCTTTATCTATTATATATGTGGCTGCTTGTTTGTATGGTCTAATTATTATTAATCTTATTGTGGTGTAGTAAAATATAGCAAGAATTAGAAACGCCCAAACATTACGTTGTGTTATGCGTGTTATTTGTTTCAAACCATCTAGTAATAAATATATATTAGTTACTAGTAAAATAAAAAAATTAAACATTAGTTACTAATTAATATCACTTCTCCATCAGAAATATTATCAATGATTTTTATTGTTTTTTTTTACAAAGTCTTACTTTTTTGAATAATGTTTGGTAACGCGGACTTATGTTATTGTCTAATGGATAATAGGACAATAGTAGAAGAATGTGTGTTTAATATAAATAGTTAATTTAACAAATAATAAAATAGATATATATATATATTAATAATCGATTTTCATAGTAATTAATCCAAATCAACCCTAAAAGTAATTATTAAATAAAAAATTTTTTTCTTCAAAAATAATAATAGAATAAGAATAGAATAGAATAGAATATAAAAAAAAATGCCGTGAGATCATGCTGGAAAAGAACACGATGGTAGTTAAAATTACTACATTAGTGATATGAATCACGCCTTTTCGACCAAAACGAGATCTCCCTGACCACGAATTTCCATATATATTGATTATATACCAGAATCAGGTATTTTTTTTTTGATATATATCTTTTGGGTGCCAATAAAAAAAATTTTTTTTTCTTTTTTAACCCTTTCTTCAACCACCTGTTTGTTATTTCTGTTATTTCTTCCTTCTTTTCTAATATTGATATCAAAAGGATAGGTTCTCTAACAACCTTCCAACTTAAATACATTTAATAGAAAAAATTTTTTAAAAAAATAGATTTTTTTTAATAGATATTTTCTTTATAATTAAAATTTATTTGCTTTAATATTGTTGAAAAGGTAAGCCAATCACCATCCTAGTGTCCATTCTTGTGTATGTACCAATTTTATTAAAATAAAAATACTATTGCTACATTCTATTTTTTATCTTTATTTGAATTTATTTATTTTTATGAAGAAAAAAATATCTTTTTTTTCTTTATAAATTGAAAAAATTGAAAAAGTTTAAAAAAAAAAAGAGAGAAAATTTATATTCGTATATAATAAATAATTGTGCAATAATTATCTAAACAAAAAAATGGCTATTTTCTTACTTAAAAACTCTAATATAAATTACAAAATTATTTACCAATCATTATTTTATCATATTAACATTTGTAGATGACGCAAGTAGAAGAACCTCTTGTTGTAACTTCACTACAAACAGCTCTCAGTGATCAAGCTTTTGCAATGCACGGTTTAACTCAATTCTCAGAGTTAGTAATGATTTATTTTATACGTAAATGTGTATATATATGGATAAAAAGTATTATTTATTGAATAATTAATTAATTAATTAATTGTTACTTTTTAGCATTCAAACTGTCTTGAAAGAAATGCACGATAAAAAAGAAATTCAAGATGAACAAGGAGTGCAAGATAAGCAAGAAACACTTACACAATCACAATCCATCGACTCGTCGATGTCAGGTCAAAACTCGCGTCAAGGTTCTCGTGCTGCCTCAAGAGCTCCGTCACGCTCATCATCAAGAGCTGGATCACGTGCAGTTTCACCATCTAATACACCAGTTCCATTATCACGTACTAACTCTTCTAGTAGAATGAAGTCTGATCTTCCATCTACACCAGAGTCACCTGGTATAAACCCATATATCATCAACAAAGAAGCTATTCCTATTATTGATGAAAAAAAGAATGAAAAAGATGTTGATGATGGTGTTGGTGATGAACATGACGATAAAAAAGTAATTAAAAAGAATAACGGTGATGGTGTTGATGATAATGATGAAGGTGACGACTATGAAGACGATGATGGAGACGACGACGACGACGAAGAAGACATAACTAAAACTGGCGATACGTCATTTGCACGTTTAGCTAGCCAATTAGTTGCAATGATTAAACAAGCAGAAGAAGCTGTTGAGGTACCCGTAAGAGGTCGTGAAACAAAGCCAAGACAACCTTCTAATGCTAGCGAAACATCACAACTTGATTTCGATAATTTTTTAAATGATCTTGACACCTATTTAGAGGAGGATGGCGAAGAAGTTGCTGGGGAAGGCTTAATAAAACCATCATCAAAGGAAAACACTGATTTAATACAAGACCGCAAGAAAGAAAAGAGAGTAGGTCACAGTAAACAAAAAAGCAGGCAAGAGGAGGAATTTCAACAAAGTTTAGATGTTTTTGCAAAAAATTTTAACAACATTCTTGCAGAGATTGAACACGAAGTAGGAGGAAATGACGATGCTAATATTCTTAACGGCGAGATCATGCCTCCAAATATGTTGTCATCACAATATATTGATCCAATAAATCATCCAAGTGAAGATCTGGCAGACTTGGATGATTTTGCACAACAATGTCGTCTACTCACTCGAGCACTTATACTTCCATTTTTACATGCAACGCACTCATTTATGTCCGAGTCACTCCAAACCACCGATACATCACATACACCTAGGTCGGTGACAAGCACTACACGAAGTTTTATGAATCTTATGTATTGGACATTTTTGTTTACGCTTGGAACATTGGTGCTAGATGCATGGTTGTGTGAAGTAGCAGGACAACAAGTAATCAGAATGGTTGGCATGCTAAAGCCAGGACAAGTATTTCACAACATTGATAAAAACAACAATATTGAACATCATCATCATAATGCTATCGAGTTAGATCATCAAGATGGTGAGGCGAAGATGGTGGAAGACAGTAAAAAAAAAAACGTCAAAATTTGTACCTGCCTTGAAATGAAGGCCGTCACGTATCTTATTAATAATAACAATAATTTTTATACTAATAATAATAATACTAATGTTAATAACGAAAAACAAGATATTTTTTTACAATCACCTATAGCAATAAACGATTCTAATTATTATATTGATAATAACAATAACAACAATAACATAAACAACAACAATAACAATAAGCGTAGTAGTATTAGTAGCAATATTAATTATAGTGATAATATTATAGATCAACAAGATAATAATGATATATATGATCATGAAATGGAGGAACACGAGGAAGAAGATCGAGATTTAAATATACCCGGATCTTTTCCTTCGGCATTCAAATGGACACCACACTCATCCCATTTAAATAATAATAAAAAAGACAATGTTAGAAGAGTAAAAAGTGTAGTATTACGTCGACCAAAACGTAATGGATCATTTAGCGGTGGAGGTCATTGGGTGATTAGAACTCGTAAAGTTAGAACACGGCATAATAATAATAATAATAACAAAATACTCAAAAGGAACAATTCTAAATCTAGCTCTATTTCTAAAAATAAAGGAACAACAAAATCTACTTCACTGCCAGAAAGGATATGGGTTAGACGTAATAGTATATAATAAATATAATAATAATAATAAAAACAATATCAAAAAAATATTAATTAATAGAGAATAATTTACTTTCAAAATACATACACTTTTTATTTTTCTTCATTTTCTTTTTTCTAATATCTAAAAGAACATTACAAGGATGGCGGTTCTAACAAATTTGTTGCCGCAGGAGGGTATTAAAAAAAATTCCAAGTATATGGAATGGACAATTTTCTTTTTTATTTTTTTCTATTTTCTTGTATCTATTTTTTCCATTTTATTTTTTTTTTCTTTTTATATATATATATATTTTTATTTAGGAAAACAAAAAAGTCCACCTTTAAAATCTTATTATTTTTATCTTATATATTATTAATATCTATACATATTACTACTGCTACTGCTACTACTACAATTCTGCTAACCCGAATTTTTTCTTTTTTTCTTTTTTATTTCTTATATATATATATTCACACACATATACATATCATATATATCATATACAATATATATATATATATATATATATTAGTTTATATATATATATTATATATATATACACATTTCATCGATATTTTTAATCTCTACATATCCAATCGGGGTTTAATTTTTTTTAATCATTTATAAAAATATCACACACACATACAATTATATATTTATTATTTCGTTATAAATATATATATATATTTTTATATATATCGAGATATTTTTATTGGCAAAATCAAAAATCAAATTTTTTTGGTATTGATATATTTTTTTATTTTATTTTTGAAAATCATCTTTTAGTTGTTTTTTTTAGGTTTTTGAAAAATCAAATTTTTTTATTTTGTATTTATTTTATTTATTTATCTTTTTATATTATTTTGAAAATTTTTATATATATATACTTTTTTTAAAAAAAAAAAAAAAAAAAAAAGAAATAAAAATTCTTTCAGTTTTGTAGCATTTATTAATAATAAAATAATAAAACAAAAATCATTTTATATATATATATAATATTAAAAAATTAATTGAATTTAGTATATACGATGCAATTAAAATCGACATGAACAAGATATCAAACGTTCCAACCTTTTAAAAGCAAGATCTTCTCTCATATTTCAAAGCAAGCCTTACCAAATAATTGGATTAACCGTTGATCATGAGCGAAGCCTTAAATATACAAAAGGTATAATACAACTTTCCTTAATACGTTTCCTCTATATGTAGTAAAGTCTCAAATATCACATGCAACGCTTTAATTTTTTTGTATAGTTATTTTCTGAGATTAACTTTATTCGTATATAAAAGTCATATTATGCATGGCACAAGGGAATTATACTTATTGTGTAAAGGAGCGATTTTTATTAGTAATTTTTGTAACGTTAACAATTTGCTGTTAATTGTTAGGTATTTATAATGGATTTAACAAACTGGATCCAGATGTGAATTAAATTGATGGTTTACACAAAATTATATAATTAAAGAAGGAATAAAATTTCTTTATCAGAATGTTTTTCACCCAGATATCAATCATCATCAGTCAGTTTTACTCGATAATTGTTGTATGGATGAAAACCAGAAAAGGAACATTTGAAGATGAAACGGTTCAAAATGATTGTTAGAAAGTCAAAGATTCTAAAAATAATAAAATCCAAATATAAAAGACCAAGAAATTGATTAATTGACACAAATAAACCAGAATTTTTTTTTTAAATTGATGATTTCAAATTTATTGAAAAACCTATGCTACTGAAAGAAATTAATGTGTAGGATTCAATTGGGGAGTGGGACAACTTGAATAGAGGGAAAATATATTTTAGTATGGACAATAATGATTATTTCATCGAGTTAAGACTATTTTTTATTCTATTCCATTAATCCGACTCCCTGATTTTTAGCAACTAATGAATAGCAATCTAATTACCTCAAAAAATTCCAAGACTAAAAAATGATTTCCAATCGGAACGACTAATTAGATAATTGTCCACCTCTACAATAGAAACTAATCCTTATATATATTAATTAGTCCTTTATGGATTTAAGATATTTAAATTTATGAAGCTTACTGGTTAATCATGAACCTTATTGTTATTGTTTTAAAGACGAAGTGTATAAAATAGTAAAGAAATATACTGTATGTGGTAAATTATTGTTATTAATATTGAATATATATGTGTCTATTTATTTGTATAATTTCTAAATAATTTAAATTATTCATTTATTAGATTTTTTTATTTTTTAAATAAATGAGATGCATTTCATTACTGTCATCATTGCCATCATTGGACTATATTGGTCATTGTTTCTTCTTGTTCCTTTTCTTCGGTAAATTTTTCCATTGAAACTCTTAAACGGATCTCTTTTTCTAACATTACATTCATCACCTCATCTAATTCTTCAGTTGAAAATTGAGAACGTAGTTTTCGAAATGCTATCATATACAAATCTAACAATTTTATTAATTTTTATTAATTTTTTATAATAATTATTTCAATACTATCATTAATTAATGTTTTAGATAAAATTTTTCATACCTTTTGACCATGGACATTCTCTTATTGCATTGTAATACAGAATCTTGGCTTTACTATATTGTTCATGTTTAATTTCATAATTAATATACAAAGCCCATAACGATATTGAATTTTTTGTTCTATGTATTTACATAAAAATAATGATTAATATTTTTTTATTAATATGTATGTGCACACACACACATATATATATATGTATATATAATTTACTTTGGACATTCAAGTGCTTTATCAAATAGATTTCGAACTCGGTGAACATCATAGGGATGTTGACTATGTAATTCGGAAAAAATGGCAAAAGTCCAAAGAATATGGTTTGGATTTCTTGAATATCATTATTATTATTAACAAATATTAATAATAGTGAATTAATATCAAAAGTAATTGAAAAAAAAACAAATTGTCAATTATTTGACTTACTTTTTTAACATATTTTCTAACATTTGATTTAAACTTGTAGGAATATTTCCATTAGTTTCTTCATGCAAAAACAAAGACAAAAAAATCGTATTATTGGGAAAAGCATCCAAAGCCCTAATTAGTAGATCTTGCAAAATTTTAATACTTTACCAACTTCTCTTAATCTTCAAAATATTGAAGGTAATTGAATCTAATGGCTTATATCTATGAATATTTCCTAGCATCATTACATGTATTTTTGCAAACTAAATACTTCCATTAATAGGGGATACATTTGAAAAATGGATAAAGGCAGAAAATTTTTATGAAAATGAATTACTTCCAATAAGATCAAGTTTGTTACACATTTATATTAATAATATAATAATAATAATAAATATAATTTATTCATTATATTTTTTATACAGAAATCATTGACGAATCAGATCTAGATGATCCATATAGAATTGTGATTTTTGATGATATTTGTAGTTTTTTATTTGATTTGACTTCAAATGAATCACGTTTAGAGCTGTTATATGCATGTTTTGATTTTGTTGGAACATCTTTTAATCCTTCTTATTCATCATCAAATCCTTTGATAATTGATTCATTTTTGAATTCTAAACTTGCAAATGAATTAATATCAGAAAATAGTTTTTGGTCAAATATTTCATTATCATCATCATCATCAGCAGCTACAGCAACAGCATCAACATCAACATCAACATCAACATCAACATCAACATCAACATCAACAACATCAACAACAACAACAACATCATCATCATCAGCAGCAATAGAAACAAAAACAGCAACAATGTATACTTTTAAGTTTCCAATAAAGGCATTCCCACAAGAATCAAACAATTTATTTAAATCTGAAAATTGGCCTTCAATTTGTGATGATATTGAAAGTTATAATATAAATATGAATTTTGCAAAAAATTTTAACAACATTCTTGCAGAGATTGAACACGAAGTAGGAGGAAATGACGATGCTAATATTCTTA
>CAUDNR010004164.1:33969-56367 GCA_958430865.1 Entrophospora sp. SA101 | reverse complement strand
ATGATGATGATGATGATGATGATGATGATGATGATGATGATGATGATGATGATGATGATGATGATGATGATGATGATTTGGTATGATTTAAATAATGATGATATTTTTTAAATAGCTTACCTACTAATAATATAAACATTCCAAAATCTTGTAATACTTTCATTTGTGTTACGTTGCCAATATGTAATACCTTTCTATATGATTGAGCATCATCTATTGCACCTATCCATACACCCTCTTCAGTACCAATTGCAACCATCTTACGATTTGATGATCCATAAACTTTTAAACAAACAATTAATTAATTAAAATAAAACTTTGTATATCGAAAAAAAAAAAAAATATATATATATATATATACCAAATGGTACGGAGCAAGTGACTTTGCCTTTTGATAAACTATTATGACTATGATTGTTATAATGGTAGTTATCAATATTTCTATGGCTATCTTGATTCCCGATAGACAAATTAGTAAAGGTGGAATCATTGATGGTGATCAATTCAAATAATTTATATTTAGCATTTTTTGACGCAAGATGAGTTTGGGCTTCGAGGATTTTTTCTTTCCATAACTTTTTTTTATCCAAGGAACCTGCGTATAATTGATAAGTTACTTCACCATTATTTTTACCAACATAAATTATTGTGAATGATAAATTTTTCATCTGTTGCTGATTCTGATTATTCTGAATTGATTCATCAATTATTAATGATTTTGGTCTTTCGTAATTGTCAACAAATTTGTTCGATAATGAATTTGATTTTTTAGATCCTCTTGATCCTTTTGATATAATTTTTTTTGATTCAAACATTCGTAAATATTGTGAATTACTGCCTGACCTCGTACGACCAAGATCATTAAATCCATCTAATACTAACATTTCCAATGGAATGGGCTTACATTTATTTATACATGTATCATAAACCATTATATATTATTAATCTCATGTATTATAATTATAATTAATATAAATATTTCGGTACAAAACAATTTAAATATAAAACAATTACCTTTCCAGATATAATGTATTTTTCATTGCCATCATAATCAATCATTTTTCTTTTAGTCAATACTAAATAATTATCAAAAAGAAAAACAAAAAGATCACTCCATTCAAGACGATTGCTTGATCTCCTTTGTAGTTCACCTTTAAAAAAAAGGATTCTTTCAGGATTTAATATATCTAGTTGTTCCTTCAAAAAATTTAATTTTAATATTGAAAAAAACGAAAATAATGATTTAATATATAATCAAATTTAGTAAAAGTTTTACAAAAACATATAATCATCCTTACAAAAACTTTATTATCTTGCGTTCTTATTTTTAGATAAAGTTCTCTAAATTTTACTTTTTTTTCTGACTCATGAACTTTATTATCACTTTCTCTACATAAATGTTTGAATGCTTCTATAGATTTAATAAGAACTGGTTTATCAGGATTATCGTCAGAAGTGTATTTAAGTATTTGTTCAAGTAGTAAAACGTATTTTTGTAGACGTGGTGTAGGCCTTTGTACAAAGTGACGAAAGTCTAATCTACGAGTCTGTGGATCTCTTGAACATCTCTAACAATAATTATAATAAATTTTAATTTTATATTAATTGGTTTAATTTAAATAAATTACCACTTACCTCTAGAAATTCTTTGAAGTTATGATTTTTTAATTTTTCATTTTTGACAAGATAATCGGCAAAAGGAAAATTTTCGTTATATTTGATATAATGATGACCAAATTGTTGAGCACACTCCAAGAAAATATCACCAATTTTTTCAATCACATGACTTTGTTGTTGTCTGGTTTTTAGGAGGTGAAGCATTTTTTTGTTATCGGTCAATATGCCATCAAAAACATTGCAAAATATCCCTTTGATGAATTCTTCGAGTCTTTCTGGTGGTATAATGGGTGGTGTGGCATTTCGAAGTTGTTTAACATATACCTAGAAAAAGAGAGGGAAAGTAGGAAAATCATAAATCATACATAATAATTAATTAATTAATTCATTAACTGATTCACTCCATTTTTTTAACTAACAGTTTCCAAAATAATCAAATCATTAATATAATCTTCTTCGGTATAAATAGTTTCAAAAATAATTTCTTGTCGTTTTAATTCATTTCTAGAAATTTTATCCAGTATTTCCTTAGGAGCTGAATTCATCCATGAAAATTTTGGTAATAGAGTATTATCCTATATATATATATTTATTATTTATTTATTTATTTATTTATTTATTTGATTAAGAAAATTAAAAACCATAATGATGAAAATAATTTACAAAATCTGGTATTGACTTTCTCCCTATATCGTTATTATTGATCGATGGAGGTTGAGGATTCTAAAAAATTTCAAAAATCAATATAATTATTATTACTACGAAAAATATTAAAATCGCCTACCTGATTATGAACATAATTTTTACAAGTTGTAGAATAACAACCTTTACTGTCATCACTAACAATGCCACTATAAATATTACACAAAGGACTATAACAATTTGTTGAGACTGTGGGAAAAACACCATTAGGAAATTCATCAACATCATCAACATCATCAACACCGTCCAATAATAATGAATCTCGATTAAAAAGAAACGAGTATACATCTTTATCAGAATCGTGTATTACAACAAAATTGTTGTAGGAGGAAAAGGCAAGGTTAACTGATTGAAAAAACATTTGTGATTCTAACGACCTTGCCATTTGTAATGCAACATGTCTTGGCGTATTTTTTGGTAATAAAGAATGGATTGTGCCCTATATAATTAATATAAATGCGTATTGATGTAAGCATACATACATACATATGTGTGTATGTGTTTAATCGATTTAATTAATAATTACCACGGCATCTGAACCAGTAAAAGTATTGGAATAGTCGATAAACCCTTTAGTGTGAACATCTAACTTCTGGTTTTTTCTAAATTTAATTGCAATGTAAGATAACAAAGCAGGATTGTTTGTATTTATTATTGATTTAGATGATGGCACTGAAATTTTTTTTGGGAATTGTTAAAACAATATTAATAAGTAGTATATTAATAATTATCACCAATAAATTATCATTTGTATTACCACTATAAGGTTCTAATGGGGAAATTGTTGGATCATTATTATAAGTGTTGTTATTATTATTATTATAATAAGTTTGGTAATCTGTTGCAGCTAATTCCGTGTCAATTAAATTAAGCAATTCATTAATTTCAATATTTGATATTTCAGACATGAGTTTCTTATAATAATGCAAAAAAGATGATTTTTTAAAAAAATAAAAAACACCTGCATTAATATTTGGTTGATAAATATAATGTTATACGCATAAAATGAAATAAACATAAATATATAATTTTCTAAATTCATTGTCCATTAACGGGAAAATACGAAAAAGTATTTATTTTGATCGTGTAACAAAGAAAGGATTAATATTAATATAACCGTCCGTGCTCGTGCCAAATGCCATTCATTGATTAATTTGATTAATGATAATCTTAAATTTTTACATAATTGTTACTTATTTACTTATTACCATAATTATCTTAATTAAAAAATTTAAAAAATTAAATACATAGATTAAATCGAAAATTATTTTTTTTAAAAATAAAACGTTCTAATTAAAATTATTGCGAATAATAATAATCATCAGAAAACGAATACGATGAAATTGGAGACGGCGACGAAGTTGTAGTCATAGTTGTAGTTAAGGGCGTTGATGAATAATAATTATAACATTCGCTATTATAATCATTATTATTATTATTATTATTATTATTATTATTATTATTATTATTATTATTATTATAATCGGTGCTATAATTACAATCGTCAAGATTATAATAATAATAATAATTATTATTAGTAGCAGTGTTAATGGTAATATTATTATTATCATTGCCGATGCTGCTGCTGCTGCTGCTGTTGTTGTGTTTGTAATAGTTATGATCTTGGGATTGATCCGGTTGATTATAATCCACTAATTGACACGCTGTCGTAGCGGTTGTATTATTAATATTATTAATAATAATATTATTATTAAATGTATTGTTAGAAGTTGGCGAATAGCCAGTGTTATTATATCCATCATTGGCATAATAATAATAATAATAATAATAATCATCATCATCATCATTGTTATTGTTATTGCTATTACAACTGTCTTTTTCATTACAACCACCTTCTCGGCCATTATCTGATTTTCCACGTTGCCTTAGCAAAAACAGACGTTTGGCTTGATTGGAAATAGCTCTATACGCGTTTTTTATATGATTTGGCTCACGCCTCCACAATTTGGCGATAATTGGCGAGGCAATAGTCATTGAGACATAATGACCATTTTTGTGAAGTTCGTTTACAAAGGCCTTCCGATAGACCATAAAAGAATTGGGAGATCTAGACGGCATCTTGCCATTCTTTTTACAATTTATCAAGGCCTCTGCTTTGATGTCTGGGGGAAAAGGGATATTGATATTTTCGAATTCTTTAAAAGAAACGGCATTGTTGCCGTTGTCATCATCTCCACTACTATAATGAAGGTCGATGCTTGCAGGATCGTAGGTGGAAGGTGTTGTATTTATAAATTTAACTGATGTTGATGACGATGAAGAAGAAGAACAAGGATTTATAGACATCTTTGGTTTTATATTTTGTTTTTTTTTACAAGTAATATATGATTATTATTATTATTATTATTATTGTCTATATATAACTCTATCTATATATCTAAGTTATTATTAATTATTAATAATATTGTAATTTTTGTTTTTAAATTATTTGTCTTAGGTTCGAAAAAAATAATTTTTTTGATTTTTTTATCCCGAAAAGAAATAAATCCCAGGAGTTTATATAATGAAAGATAATTATGTAATATAATGGATCTATTATAAATAAACACCTTCAACAAAGATTTGGTATGTTAATATAAAAAAGGCAATTGATAAAGCAAAATATACAAATATAAAAAAAACATTTTATTTTTTGGTCCAATAAACATAAAACGCAAAAAAAAAAAATATAAACATAAACAAAATCGATCCATTGTATCATATGCGCTTTTTGAATTAGGAAAAGGGAATTATTATTTTTAGACGTCTTAAAAAATGCATATTTGAGAAATTAATTGGTATTCAGTAGCATTCAATAGAAATAAACAAAAATGTAATTGACTCGAAACAGGGTTTCAATTCTACCAAACAACATTCGCTCCATACAGTTTGTAAAAATAACTTGCAATTCTAATTTTTAAAATGATCAAATGACACAATTTTACCCAACTTTTTCCTTATCTCTTGCGCATTTCTTTATTTCACCAGTGAAATTAGGAAAATATCTTTGTCATGAAAGAGAACAAATCAGAGCTTTGTAAAACTCTAATAATAATAATGACACATAATACATAATATATAATGTCCATCTAATTATATTTATTATATATTGATCTCCAACTAATTTAATAATTGTGTTTATTTGTTTGTTTTCTAGCCCCTTCCCTTCTTTCTCACGCCTTCATATATTTCCTTTTCCTTTTTATTTTTATTTTTTAATTAAATTACAATAAAATTGAATTTTTAAATTAAATTAAATTGCAATAAATTTGAATTTTATTTAATGTATGACAAGAATGGCAAGACATGACAACAACATTCACCATCGTGAATATGAAAATCATTTTATTCTTTTTAATCCTGAATAAGATTATTGCGAGGAAAAAAACATTGTCTCCGGAGCAACATAAAAATCATACTAATACTAAAATACACAATAATTCGTTATTGTTATATCACAACGTAATCTGTAATATTAAAAATATTAATATTAATATTGTAATTGTAATATCACACATAATCTTATAATATCACTTCATATCACATCATAATTCATAATTTTCCGGGATTGTTTATTTTGAACACATAATAACAATATTTGTAATAATAAAAAGAATTAAATTGAATGGTTGTTTTTCATGCATAGATTCTTCCATTTTAAAAAATACATGGTCATTTGGATCATGGTAACTGTCATTCACTACCAATGGAAATAGGATTCTACAAATTTAGAAAAAATTTATTAACTTGTTTATATTATTGTTATTATTTGTGAATCCAAAGAAACCTAACTCGGTGCTTGGTTTGTTTATTGTTATTGATATTAATTACGATGAAATTTTTCCGAAAAAAATAGGGAATCTTTAGTTTATTCATTTATTTTTGCTTTTACTTTATAAACGTTCATCCTTAATAATAATTGTTATAATTATCATCACCAATCTTCTTTGCATTTTTTTTTCTAATAATTTCTTGACAAATATTATTTTTTGTGAAACACAATTATAAAAAATTTTATTTCTTAATATATTATTAAATACAATACTTATAAAATAATAATAAATTACATAAATTACACAATTATTATTTATGTTAAATAATGTATAATTGCCCAAATGCAAAATAAAGTAAAAATCCCTCCACCTATAAACACCCATTTATCTTGAGACATTCTACGCTCAATATACTGAATCACATTACGAGACAATCCGAGTGTATTTGCTGCGTCAAGCATTTTTCTTTGTGCGTTCTATTAATCAACCAACCAACCAACCAGTCAATATGTGTGTTATAATATATATAAAGTCTTTATATTTATTCCTACCTTTAATATATTATTTTGATCGTAAATATTATGAAGCACTTCTCTTCCATGTGCTATATATTCATCGAGTTTTGTTTCTGTATCATTTATAAATTCGTGTTCTCTTAAAGCATGTTGTTCCCTCGTCATATTATTGTTAACATGATTATTGATATTATTTTGGTATGGATGTTCCGGCTAAAATATTTGTCATTATTTATTATTACTCACTTTTAATGTATGTATATATATATTATAACCAATCAAAACAAATATAGATTACCGTATTTGTGTTATGTCTTCTTCCTAATAATTCTGATCTGTTATTTTCTGTAATCTATAAATATATAAAAGATTTATAAATATACAAGTATTAGATAATGATAATAAAATAGATAAATATTTATCGTCCATCATTCGTCATTATTCATCATCACCATTATCGTTTCTTATACCTTATTGGCTTCTCGTTGCTTCAGTCGTTCAAATTGAAAATTCATTTCACTATAATCTTCTCTTAATTTACTTATATTTCTAAAGTATATTAATATATTATTATTGTTGTTGTTATTATTATTTGTATTTATATTTGTATTCATTATATGTATATATAATATCACACACACGCATATATATTTTTAATAATTCATACGCGAATGCTTTGTTTTGTTTCACCAAAATCACTTCTCTTTTAGCTTGTACATCATAATCTTCAATTGTACGTTTTAATGCTGTAAGGCTTGCTGAAATTTGTCCTGTTTCAATAATAAAAAATAACAATTAACAACGATTTATTTAAATGATTTATTTATTTATTTATTTATTTATTTATTTAATGATTTATTATTATTCCACAAATATTAGTAAATATTAATTAAATAATAGGCTATTATTATCACCGATTTATGTTAAAATTACCTTGTAAACCAACTGACACATCTCCACTCTCAAATTTCTCAAGTTCCTGTCGTATACCTTGTTCTTGTTTCAATGCATGTTTATACAAATTATTCATTTTTGTTTTATAAGAAAAGGTGAGTATTGATTTTACAATTATAGAAGTGTATATATATATATAAATAAAATTTTTTGAATATTCGAGTTTAAAGTTTGAAAAAGAAAATTTTCTTATTTATACTATAAAATCAGTGTATGAAATTCAGTGTGCGAAATGTTAGTTTAACCAAATTTGGTAATTATCTGAGAAAATCTGAGGATCATTGCCAAATTTGGTCAGAGAATCGAGAATCACATTCCGCACATTGAATTTTTGTACACTGTAATCTAATACATAACGTACTACAAAAATTTTTTTTTTTCGTAAAATTATGATAATAAATAATTATTTATTATTGATCGATGATGATAATGATTGATAAAACTCAAGAACAACATTATAAAACGCGCCGTCGTATTATAATATCGTTTTGGATAGTTATATTAATAGGTCTTCCGTTTTGGTGGAAGACTACTGAAGTTTATCGTGCTCAATTACCCTTTACTGAAATAGAAGAATGGTCAAAATGGGAGGTTTGCATATAATTTTTTTTTTTAAAAAATTATTTTATCAAATTATTTAATTATTTTTTTTATAATATCAGAAATTTGAGCTTGAATTTCCAATTGATATAAGACTTTATGTTGCTCAAACTAAAGGAAAGAAGGAGGGGACGGAGGATTATTTTAAAGACCTGGCAAATATTGTTGAAAATTCTATCAACAACAAGTCTGTTAATTTTACAAAATATCATAACAAGAACATTAAAAAATCAATAAAATATCCTATTAAAATTCAAATATTGAAATGGGAACATTGGGGAAGTCAAAGTATGATTATTATTAAATAATATAATGAAATGGCAACTGCGAGGACAAAAATTATTTATTATTTATATGTGCTAAAAATTTTTTTTAATGTGTGTGTAGATCCAAATACTATTTTAGATTTAATTGGTAAAAATGGACAATATGATTTTTATATTATGCCTGGTGATAATAATTTATCATCATCAAAAGTTTTAGTAGGAAATCAAAGACAAGCAATTGTTGAGATAAGTCAATGGAATATTGGTGAATTATATTAATTAATATATATATACACACACACATACACATATATATTAATAACTTTTGAACTAATCTATTTATTTTATTTATTTATATTTTAAGATGCCATTGACAAAACAATCTCTGATCTCATAATAAATCTATTTCAGCCTGAGCAGACTGCCATAAAAAAACTTTTAATGGAACAAGAAGTAGTTGCAAAGGTTTGTCAATTATATATGTAAATTATATTCACCATATATATAAAATTAAAATTTACATATATAATTTAACAAATAGGTAGAGTTTGATAATATGAGAACAATGAAATATTCACCATTGTATCAAGTAACATTTAGTTTATTGAATGGAAATCCATCAACTCTGCATGTAGATTGGGATATTGAACAAGCAGTTAATAAATTTTTGAAACCATTTATTAATAAAGTATCGGTTGTCTCGAATTTAACTATTGATTCACAAATTCAACATTATGCGAGATTAACTTTTCAACCATCATCATCATCATCATATGAAAAAGAAATTTCTTTCTTCTCTTTGACTCCTGATCTATTACCGCATTTCATTAATGCTGCTGAATGGAACTTGGGTATTTTATAATTGTTTATAGTAAATTTTTTTTTGGCATTATTATTAATACAATATTTTTATATTGGGGGAAAAAATAGCATCGGCTGTGTCATCTTATCCTACATTAAACTTTATATTATATATTCCTTCTCATGATCAAAGTCCACTTTATATTCTAGATTCAAAAGGTATATATATACATCATAATTATATTACATTCATATTATTACAATCTTGTTTATGTATATTTACCTTTTTTGTAGAGAATATTGTAGGGAATAATGCATTTCTTATTCCTAGATGGGGAGGAGTGATAATCAATAACATTGATGATAGGTCAATTGGAAATAATAATAATCATTTTTTCACTTTTGAAGAATTAAAATCTGTAATGTCTATATTTATAATGCAATTAAGAGGTTTACTTGGTGTACAAGATTTTTGGGGAAAAGCAAGACTTAATTTAGTAGAGTATTTGTATAAATATATATTGTAATATATACTTGATTAATTTATTGATTTATATATATATATATATATATATATCATATTTTTTCTTATGTTTAGGATTCATTAATAAATATAGAATTTACATCACCACCAAACACAGCAATCACAATGTGGGAACTTGATAGTTTGATAAGACGTCGTATAGCAGAAAATATTGATGCAACCATTTCAACATTAAAATCATTGTCACAATTAGTCACAGAAATTCCAAATATGGTTGTACTGGATCATATCCAAACTGAAGTTTTGTTAGCATTAAATAGTTTATCAAAGGTAAACAACGAATTTTTTTTTGTTTTTGTTACTAATTTTTTTCTCTAATACTTACGTGCACACTTGAATTTAGTCATGTGACAGTTTAAAAATGAAACGATATGATGTAGCATTAAAACATGCAAAAGAGGCGATAGAAAGAGCAGAATCAGCATTTTTTGATCCAACAATGGTTTCCATGCTTTATTTTCCTGATGAACATAAATATGCAATTTACATGCCATTATTTGTACCTATATCTGTACCATTATTGATTGCTTCTTATCGAGAAATAAAAGGATTATATCCTTTTTATTAACCCTAATATAAGAACGATTCATAGTTTTTTTATGCAATCTAAGTAACATCTCTTTCCTTATTTTATTTCTCTGGCCAAGGTCATCTTTTAAGCATATCGCTATTTATTTAACAAATAAAACATTTTTTCTGATATTTTGCTTGCATGACAACTTTCTAATTAAAAAAGTTTAGATCATTTTATCACTTTCTATGTAATAAATCATCACTACTTTACAAAACCCCAAATCAAAAAATCTCTACCAATATAAAAAAAAATAAAATTACAATACTTGAGTGAATTTTTTTGTGCATTATTGATTGGACTATTATTTCTTTGGCTTTTACTTTATCAGTGGAACATAAATTGTGAGAAAGTAAAAACCTGTAGTTTATTAGATTATTAATAAAAGCTCAAGTAATAATTAATTTACATAGACTAATTAAACTTTGTATTTATTTATTTCTTAGTCAAGTAGAAGCAATGGTAGACACAATCATGATCAATTAACGACACTTTTATCAATTCTCCTAATCCCATCACTTGGCGTATATTATTAATAATTTTTATATCATTTCATTTTTATTTATTTGATGTGCAGAAATCAACTCACCTTTAACATTTTAGGTCTTAAAGCAAATTAGAGGAACAATTTAGAGCTAATAATATATTTATATGCTTGTTTTTGAACCAATGATCAACTTTGAATATAACAAGAAGAGAGAGTCGGATTTATACACAACTTTGTCAAATAATTTTAAAGATAAGCTTGTCCTCCGTAATTCAAATATCAAAATGTTGCAACAAAACCGTAACGTTGCAACATACCCGCAACTTTAAATAGTCAATTATTAACGTGTACATATTTATTCATATAAAAGACTTTGAAGGAAAACAAGTTTATGCCAATTCTTTACATCCTGGTAATAATAATAATTTTAAATTTCATTTTTTTTTTAATTTATTTAATCAGAGGTTATAGATAATTGGGGTATACAGGCGATCAGTAAATTTTCACATCAATTACTTTGTGTGGAAAATATTTTGTTCCATTCGGAATAAAAAACTAAAAGACATAATAGTCGTGTGACATGTCCTGCGGATCAAAGGAGGCTTATTTTCCGATGATCTAGACAATTTTTATTAAAAACGATATTTAATATCAACATAACTTTGTAAGAGGTTTTGGGGCTTTATTTTTTGGGGTTGCACTTCCATTTTTGGAGGATTTAATGGATATACATGACCAATAAAAAGTTGCGAGACCAAGTGACTTGCACTATTAAATCTATATCTTACTTTTTTTGGAAATTATTTGCATGCGGATTTTTTCCACACGGTTATATAGCAAAAACGTTATCCCGTTAATATTAGAAAATACACATTTTGCGCAGTATATTTACTTGTATATAAACTGATATAAAATTTTGTAAACGTTTTTTAAATAAATTGACAATGTTTTTTACTAGTACCAAAAATTTTAAATTTGAAGACATTCCGGATTTAACTGGCAAAGTAATTAATTGATTAAATTGATATTTTAATTACTGATCGACTCATAATCATTGTTTTATAGGTTGTGGCAATAACTGGCGGCAACACGGGTATTGGGTACGTTACGTGTAGAGAACTGGCAAGAAAAAATGCACATGTATTTGTTCTAAGTCGTAGTATCGAAAGAGGTAAAGCAGCTGTTGAAAAGATTAAACAAGAGACAAAAAATCAAAACGTAGAGTTTTTACAATTGGATCTACAAAGTTTAAAATCTGTTAAAGAATGCGCTGAATCTTTTTTGGCTCGAAAATTACCATTACATATTTTGTAAGTAATAAATAAATTGATCCATAAACTATATACAAACAAAGTTTAATTAACTAGACTAATGATAATAAATTTTTTGTTAGGATCAATAATGCTGGTATAATGGCAACGTAAGTTAATTTATAATTTATATTTTTATTATTTTAATTAATTAATTAATATTTATGTATTAAATTTTCATGATAAAAGTAAGTTTTCTTTAACTGTCGATGGAATTCAAGATCAATTTGGAACCAATCATGTTGGGCATTTTGTAAGTTTTAACCTAATCCAATTTATCATTTGTATTAAATTCGCACAATATATATGCTAATTGTGCTTATTTTATATTTTTTCAAAACAAGTATCTTACAAAATTACTTTTACCAACAATTGAAGCATCAGCTCCATCAAGAATAGTTAATGTTAGCAGGTTGGTATTTATTTAGATAGTCAATTATTAACATCCATATATTTATATTTATCCATTGTATTATTTCATATTTAATAATAGTACGGCTCATAAATATACACCAAAGGGTGGAATAGAATTTGATAAACTAAATGATCCAGATGCTCAAACACCAATGGAACGTTATGGAGTATCAAAACTTTCAAATATTTTATTTACAGTTGAATTAAATAAAAGACTTGAAGGAAAACAAGTTTATGCCAATTCTTTACATCCAGGTAATAATATAATAATTATTTATTTTTTTCAAACAAAAAATAATATAAAAAAATTAATTCATTCGTTTTTTTAATTTATTTAATTAGGTGTCATAAAAACTGAATTGACAAGAGGTCTTGTAGATAATTGGGGTAGATGGGTAGTTCCATTTATTAAACTTGGAGGTCTCTTACTACTTACACCTGATGATGGAGCATTAACCTCGTTGTATTGTGCAACAAGTCCTGAAATTGAAGAGAAGAAATTTCGTGGAAAATATTTCATTCCATTCGGTGTAGAATCTACCGCTACACTAACCGATGATGCCAAAGATGAAAAGCTGGCAAAAAAATTATGGGAGTTTACTGATGATCTAGTGAATGAAAAATTAAAAGACATAAAATAGAAAATGAAATATGTATTTGTAATAAGATTAAAAATAAATTTAAATAATTATTATTTCAATCAACAAAAAATCCAATTTCTTAAAATTGTGGCTGCGGATATTTTTTGATAACTACAAGATTGGGAATAAGAATTGATTTTATCATTTCCTTTATGCGCTTTTTATCATTTTGAAATTAAAGATGATTGAGATCAGAAATGCATTTCTCCCACGGCTATTACTATATAGTAATAGTAATAGTAGAAAATATTTATCCGAAAAAAAATAAATTTGAAATTACAGGAATAGGCACCATTGTGAAATGGTTTGATTTGCGCTAAAATACAATAATG
Organism: Entrophospora sp. SA101; assembly: GCA_958430865.1. Lineage (NCBI taxonomy): Eukaryota > Fungi > Glomeromycota > Glomeromycetes > Entrophosporales > Entrophosporaceae > Entrophospora > Entrophospora sp. SA101. The sequence goes on along the minus strand of CAUDNR010004164.1, from coordinate 42,840 downwards.
CATTTTTGTCTTCATGAAGATATATACCGTATATATTGATTCTTGCTTATTCTTGTAAATAATAATTGTTGTTGTATTAAATTCATGTTGATTTCAACACGGAAGAAGATAGCGAGGGAAAAAATGGAAGGCTATCAGGTGTCATTGAAAGCAGAAAGATTTTACAAAAATTGACCTGCAAGCCAATTTTTGCACACAAAAAAAATCTTTTTAAAAATAGAAAATTCCTTCCCCAAAAATCAAGTTTAGCAAAAGTCTGATTTTCAACATCTCCTCAACATCAAAATCAACATGCCATGTTAACTTCTCTCCTCCCTTCCCGTCATGACCATATCATAGAGAGTATATACCACAACGCAACAAACTTTGTGATACTGCAAATTCCTTTTTATAGATAAAATTACCAAAAAGACAACAATTAGCCTTGAATATTGTTGCACCGGATTGATTTCGTTGGTTTCTTACATTAAAATAAAAAGGTTAATCGTTTTCTTATGTATTATGTATTATCTTCAAAATTTTAATGATTATCTATCTCATTTTGAAATTATCTTATAAGAAGATAATGCATTCAACTATTAATATTTTGTTTATTTATATAGATTAAACTTCAACCAAAGAAATTAAAATCAAAAAATAAATTTCATGCAAATGTTGATACTAATAATAACAATGATCAAGTAAAAGGAGGAATGGGAAGATCAAAACTAAATTCACCTGATTTTTATATCCACAGCTACTAGGAAAGGCTATTAAATTATTAATATTTTTCAAGTTAGAAAAACCAAACAATGATTTCAAATTAACAATTATTTTTTTTTTAAAATCAAAAATTATGCAGAGTATTACCTTTGATTTATTTTTATTATATGACACAAATGACTCGCTTATCATAAACACCATAACTATATTGCAATAACCTTTTTATAATAGAACCTAATATCAAAAGTCAGAAATATAGATCTAAAAAATAACTTATTCTATATAATATGATTACTTTGAATTGCTTTTTTATTGTTTTGATAGTAAGTGATACAGATATTTTTTCTTTATTCCCTTTGTAATTTTCCTTTTTTAAATAAAAAGGTAAAGAAATGGTAACACTGTCAGCCTTGTCACCTGAACTATTAAGTAAGAAGATTATATCTGCATTTGAGTTAACAAATAATGGCTTGACATTAATATTTCAACTTCATGGAGAGATCTATTCTATTTTGAAAACAGCACCAAAACAACAATTAAATGTTTATCAATAGAAGATCAAGATTTCTCAGTAAAGAAAATCAACATTTGATTTAGATTTAAATTGTTGGAGAACTGATCATTATACAATTATATAAAGTTTACTACTGAATTAAATTTCATGCATTTAAAATCAAATTTGTGCAAAATAATAGGTAACAGCCATAAAATTTTAACTGAAAGTATGTAGACTTTATTTTAGACTATTCTATAATCAAACAAATTTTATCTGGTGAATATAACTATTATTTGATAAGTTAGTCACTCTAATAGATTTGACACTTGCTTTAAAAATCTTTACAAAGTAGATTTTAAATAATCATGGTAATTAAATTAAATTTATCATGACATGATTGATATGTTAAATCAGAAAATTTACCTGTTAATTTTAAAGTTGAAATTTATTTAATGATAAAATGGAAAGGTCCTATATAATTAGTTTTAGTGTAATTGAAATATCCAAAAAATTTATATTTTCCAACTTTATGGGTATATCTTTACTATTATTATTGTTATTATTATTATTATTATTATTATGTTTTGTTTCTCCTTCTCTATTAATTTTTCATTTATAACCAATGCCAGCACTGGTACTGCTACCAACTACTACCAACTGCACCACCATCATCACTACTAATATTATTAATATTATTGTTATTATTATTATTATTATTATTATTATTATTATTATTAATTTGATTGTAAATTTGATCGTAAATTTGATTAAATTCCGGATCATTTTGTCTCAAAAGTGATTCTATCATCACATCTCTTGTACTTCTTTTCAACTCATTTTGAGCATCTTGATCTCCTATGAAAGGTTGAAAAGCTGAAGTTAATTGATTTTTAGATTCTTGCAAAGCAAGCTCACTAAGAACATCAATTTTTTGAAGAGTCTGAGTTATTTCAGCTTCCTCAGGAAACATTACAGGTCCAATTTGTGATAATCCAATAAATATTGTGACAAAAAGTTGCCTTAAAATTGTGATTTGTTCAAAAATTAACCATCGAGACATCAACAATTCACGAAGTGAAATTGTTTTTATGGAATTCACAGGATTGTGAAGGATCATTGATGCTTCCATGAATGCCATACCAAAAAAAACTGCAAATCTCCAAAACCTTCCAAATTGTCCTTTTCCCAATACATTAAGAACAAAAAGTAATAACCCCGTGCCTATATAAAATTCAATCGACTCGCGCAATCCTTGAAAAACAAATTCTCGGTATGTACGACAATGATCACAAGTATTAAAAATATCAGAACCAAATCTAATAAATTTGATGTTCAAGAAAAAAAAACTTTTTTTTAATTCAAATTATTAATAAACAAAAAAAAACTAAAACAATAGATAAATAATGAACCTATCATATGCAAAACGTGTAATTGGACTACTTAAAATTTCATTAATGGTTCGAATCTTTATATAGACTTCTTCCGTTTTATCGTCTCGGTTTTTATCAGGATGAAATAGTAGCTGACTAGCGGAAAAATTAATAGAATAATTTTGTCAAACTATAAATGAAAATAATAAGAAATAAAAAAATTTGAATACTCACAGTTTTCTAAAGCTAGATCTGAGTTCGGGTTCAGTAAAATCATGCCTTAATAGATGTATATCATAAAAATTTGCAGGAATGGAATTGATAACATCAATAATTGTATATATTAAATACGTCGTTACAACAAATATATATATTTTTTTTCGATGTAAGGTGTGTTTTGGTTGACCAGGTTTCGGAACATCAGAGGCAACGCGATATGCAAACGAGTAATATGAATGTTGAATAAAATTTGTTGCTATGTTGGGAAGAAAAATTAACATAAAAGGACTCAACCATTCTAACAACATTATTATTATTTTATAAATCTTTTTATTAATATTGAGGTAACATTGGAGTCCATTATTAATTTTCTGATTTTTTTGCCGATCATTTCAAAAATTTTTTTAACACACTCAAAAAGTAGCAAATGACAAACAGATTGTGAGTTTATAGTTTTAATAAAAAGCACAAATGATTCTTTATTCATTCATTTAATCAAATCAAATCAAGTAATTACCATTCTAAATTTTAGAGAGACACAACCAGCTGAACTAAATCGAGTTCCTGAAACTCTTCTAAAAAAAAGAAAAGAACAAGAAAGAAAAACAGCAGAAAAAGTTGCATCAATTATTAAAAAACGAAAGGTTGAAACAATTAAATATGTGCCTTTACCGACTATAAACAATGCTAAACAATAATGCTAACAACTATAATTATAATACAATACAATATAATATAGGAAACAAAAAATTCTCGTCGTGTAATATTTAAACGAGCAGAGCAATATGTTAAAGAATATCGCATTGGTGAACGTCAAGAGATTCGTATGCGTCATTTGACTAATTCAAATCTCGATTTAAGTGTTCCAGAACAAGCAAAGTTATTATTTGTTATACGCATTAATAAGTAAGCAAAGAATGAATTATTTTTTTATTTTTTTAAATTATATTAATATTTTCTATTGTATATTAGCATAAAAATTATTACTCCGAGACAACAAAAAATTCTTAATATTTTTCGTTTAAATCAAATTAATACTGGTGTTTTTGTTCGTTTGAACAAATCAATTAAAATAATGCTTCAATTAGTAAATCCATATGTTGCATATGGTGTTCCCAATTTAAAGTTAGTATATATATGTAATTATATAATAACATCTTCCTAATCAATCAATTAACTGTCGATTAATTATTTTAGATCTGTTCATGAACTTATTTATAAACGTGGATTTGCCAAAATAAATAAAAAACAAGTCCCTATAAGTGACAATTTAATGATTGAAGAGAGTTTGGGAGATGTTGGAATAATTTGTGTTGAAGATTTAATTCATGAAATTTTTACTGTTGGACCAAATGTATGTTAATCAATTAATTACTTGATGAATTGATTAATTAGTCGATGGGATTTTTTCCTCATCTCTTGTTCTTTTTTTTTTTTTCTAGTTTAAAAAAGCAAATAATTTTCTTTGTCCTTTTAAATTATCAATACCTGATGGTGGATGGATCAAAAGAAAATTTGGTCATTGTAATATTTTAGAAAAAAATGAATTTGGTGATTGTGGAGAGCAAATAAATAATTTAATTCTAAAGATGAATTAATAATATAAATCACTCCACAATATATATATACACAGCGTGTTAAGAAAAAAACGGTGGTTTGTAAAATGTTGTTTTTATGAAAAAGTAGCCAAAACTATGTAATAAAAATTATACCAGAGAGCCGGAAAATCCTAAATTATGTTGTTATGTAGGACCTCAGAGACTACATAGATAAGTTATCCCAAAATTTACCCAAAATCTAATTGGCTAATCGAGAAAATCAGCACTAATATGGTTAAATTAAGGCCATTTTGGTAATGATATTCGCGCGCTCAATATTAAGTTTACCCAAATTTAGGGTAACCTATCTATGTAGTTTCCGGGGTCCTGCTTAGAGCAATTATTATTAAAGAAATTTACACATTGAATTGTTTTTTCAAAATCAAATTTCTTTATTTCCAATTGACAAAATTCTGGAAATCCGGAGGTATGAAAGTTTATATACATAATCTCCAGAAACTGGTATGATTTTTTGTACGATTATTATGTATATTTTGTCAAAAATTTAGCAAATCTTCAAGATTTTAAGATATCAATTAATTTGTTCATAGTATTACCAAAGATATTGACCTAACTAAAGACACCGACCCAACCAAAGATCCTGATCCAACCAAAGATGATCCGCCACCACCGGATGATGAGGAAGAATGAGGGGTAAAAAATAAATTACTATTATAGCATACTGTAACAAAACGAACATCATTTTAAAATTCTAAATATCCGGTTGTCATGATGGTAATCTTTTAATAATGTGATTGTCCTACGAAAATTGTCAGTTTGTTTTGTTCATTTTGGCCTGGTTCAATTCAATTTGTTTTTGCTTCGGCTTTATTTAGCTCGGCCAACATTCCTTTTCTTTTCTTAAATCTTGGATAATGATTTGTTGTTTAATAATTTCAGTTCCTTGCTTCCTTAATTTTTTAATTTTTGCTTTAGTTCCTGAATAACATCTTCAATTTGCTGTTTTACAATTGTTGGCTCTTCTGGTACTGTTATATCTTATCAATTTCTTTAAACTCAACAAGACAACAAATATAATTCAGTACAAGATATATTTGATTCCGTTATTAATGGATTAGTACAATTGTGATCTTAACTAATGAAAAATACTTTCTGGCTGAAAACTCTCGACTTTCTCTTGTGCACATGGTTTATTATTATAAGTTCCTTAGTTCATCGTTTATCAAAATAATTTCATCATCAATCCACAGACTGACGATACTTATCCTTGGACTTGGATTCGTATATAGGAGTAACTTAATAATTATTCTGTTAGTTTTATTTCCTTATCAATTAATCCATTGATTGAATTTGGTTTGGCATTGATCATTTGGCACTCGAGCATATTTGTGACTTTGTTATATGGCCTAGCTTTTATTCATTTATGTGGATATTTTACACCATATTTATATTTTTATTTTCTTTTAGCACCATACAAAGTTGTTATTGGCATTCTTTGATTTTGGTTTTGGTACGATTTTCCTGATTAATATTAATTTGGCTACTTTTAAATTCCTTGAACAAAGGTGAAGCATATGAAAAATTTGGGATCAACAATTCAACCAAAAAAAGAAGACTTGGAGACCTGTCAACAGAATCCAATAACTCAAATATCTCTTCTGAAATAAAAAAATTAGAACATGTACTTGAGAAAAGAAACACAACTCAAACTGCCGTCAAATGTAATAACTACATAATATATAAATAAAAAGAAAGCCATGACGAAGTTGGCATTTCATGATATTTTATATATAAAGTTATCTAATCGATTTCATTACCATGTGTTTTTTTATAAGACTTTTAGCATTTTCTTTTTAAACACCATGACATAAATTATTTATGCCACATATACTATAAATGGTTTTTTATTTTCTAATAAGTATTTTGAAAGTTAAGAAATTTACTATGATGTTGCCCCGACGATCTTATAACATCCCCTCAGATATGGATTATGACTTCTTGTTGAATTAAAAAATGAAATTGGTGCTGGTGGCTGTGATCCAGCTACAAAGTTTTATACCTAGGAGAAAGAGTGCAGAAATGCTCAAATGGTGCAACTGGCAATGCTTCTTGATAGCCTTAGCTGGATGTATCTTGGATGCCATTTATGCTAATTGTCCCTTTTATAAACTTTATACCTTAATTCCTACCAATGATGTGAGAAGGATGTATGATTTTCTAGATCAGCTGAAAAAATTTTATAGATCACTGTAGATTACCAACGATTTCAAATTGCTATAATCAAGACATTGCCAGTATTTTACCTATGAGAAACTTGTGAATAAGCCACAGAAGCTTCTTTGGAAAACTGAAATGAAAGATGAACAAAAAATTGTTGTTAAATTCACACATGATTATAATAAAGGGTACATGAATTATGCAATGCAATTGGAAAGGCACCAGGATTGTATTGTGTTGAGGAAATATATGGGTTCTGTATAGTGGTAATAGAACACATTGATGGTAATCAGCTTGATAAATGTGATTTGCTAAAGATATTGAAGAAAATTGCATGATGAGAACATTGTGTTTTCTGACCTTTGTGATTCAATGTTTTAGCATACAAGCAAAAGAACAGTATCATGGAATGCTGCTAGATTTTGACTAGACTGGCAAAGAGAAAAATTGAATTCTATCAATCTTTTATTAATTGGAAAAATATTAGTTGGCCATTAATAAACAAATGCTGAGAAAAGGGCATGATAACTATTAGTTGGAAATGTTGAAAGTAAATACTTATGTATTTGTATAAGAAATTTGGTAGCTGTGATTGAGGTTGTGATGATGATATTCTTTCACATAATTTCTTTCTGGCCATGTTCTTTTTGTATATAAGGATTGTTGATTATGTCGATTCTTCAACTGAGACTTGAATATCCAAAAAATTTCAGATCTTGACCAAATTCTTGGTGGATTTTATGAGCTGTATCAATTACTGCCATGGTTTAGCTGCTTTAAGGGTATATTCCTTTTGTGCAAGGGATATCTTTACAACTTCTCAAATAAAAATCGGGAGGGTAACATAGCAACGTGTAACAAAACACTTTTAAACTTGTACAAATTTTCTTATTTTTTTTTTAATTATATTAATTATACATATACAAAATAATAATAAAAATACATAATTTGTTGAAGCATGAATAAATATATTACAAATTTCTTTTATTTTGCAATTTTACGTAATTGAAAAACATATTGAATATCCAATTCAGTATGTTGCATCACGGCATGAATCACATTTTCTTCCTCTTCGTCTTGTTCATTTCCTGAATTATTATTGTTACTATCCATATTATTTAGATAATTTATATTTTTTCCTGGTATGATTTGAACTAAATTTCCCTACATCAATCAATTAATCAATTAATCAATTATTATTTAATTTTTCTGTCAAAGAAAAAAAATAAATAAAAAAGATTTACTTACAGTTTCAATATGTCTTATTTCAATAAATAATTGATTAAATCCAATTACATATGGTGAACTTAATGCTATAAAAAAATAAATATATAATAATATAATAATCATTGATTACTGAAAAATGATGATGAAAATGAATGATAATATTACTCACCAACTGCGTCGAGTTTTCCTTCCCATTTCATGGGTTTTTTATTTGTCAATTCACCATATTTATTAATATAAAAAAAGATTTCTATATATATATATATATATATAATGAAAAAATCGAAAAATATTTTTTTAAACACTTTTTGTCAATTAAACACCTTCACACGAATATATCAAAATCAAAAACCAACCATCATAGCATAATAAATATTCATCTCCAATTTTAAACATTGCAAGAGGTTTTGAGTTTTCACATAATTTTGCTATCGGTAGCAATGATTGATGTTGTGCGAAGTCAGGTATGGTGACTATTTTTCTAAGAGAATCCAAATTAACAATTTCAAATCCTCTTGCACATGTAACACATAATTTTGTTTTTAAAAAATTTACTGAATATGAATCAGAAGGAATATTAAATTCCTAAAAAAAATCAATTAACTGAATTAACAATTTCATTCATAATTATATTATTATAAAATGACGACGACAATAATAGTAATAGATACTTTGTATTCTTTAAACCACTCGTTTTTCGATTGAATAAATCCAAATCCTTTCTTTGAAATTGATGACGATGATGATATTTTTCATTTGTTGGATCAAAGGAATAAACAGCCTCTAAAGTTTTAAAATAACTATCCAATCCTTTTCTTTTCATAAATACAATCAATGCCTTGTCTTTTATTTTTCCGGCATTAAAATAATTAACATGACCATTACTTAAACGGTGACGAATAAATGTATTATAATCATTTGATGATGTCGGTGTTGTTGTAATTAAAGATTCTAATGAATATGCCCAAAGACTTTTATCTTTGAAGAAAAAATAAATAAATTAGTGATGATGATGATGATGATGATGATGATGATGATGATGATGATGATGATGATGATGATGATGATGATGATGATGATG
>CAUDNR010004164.1:4232-24026 GCA_958430865.1 Entrophospora sp. SA101 | reverse complement strand
TGATGATGATGATGATGATGATGATGATGATGATGATGATGATGATGATGATGATGATGATGATGATGATGATGATTTGGTATGATTTAAATAATGATGATATTTTTTAAATAGCTTACCTACTAATAATATAAACATTCCAAAATCTTGTAATACTTTCATTTGTGTTACGTTGCCAATATGTAATACCTTTCTATATGATTGAGCATCATCTATTGCACCTATCCATACACCCTCTTCAGTACCAATTGCAACCATCTTACGATTTGATGATCCATAAACTTTTAAACAAACAATTAATTAATTAAAATAAAACTTTGTATATCGAAAAAAAAAAAAAATATATATATATATATATACCAAATGGTACGGAGCAAGTGACTTTGCCTTTTGATAAACTATTATGACTATGATTGTTATAATGGTAGTTATCAATATTTCTATGGCTATCTTGATTCCCGATAGACAAATTAGTAAAGGTGGAATCATTGATGGTGATCAATTCAAATAATTTATATTTAGCATTTTTTGACGCAAGATGAGTTTGGGCTTCGAGGATTTTTTCTTTCCATAACTTTTTTTTATCCAAGGAACCTGCGTATAATTGATAAGTTACTTCACCATTATTTTTACCAACATAAATTATTGTGAATGATAAATTTTTCATCTGTTGCTGATTCTGATTATTCTGAATTGATTCATCAATTATTAATGATTTTGGTCTTTCGTAATTGTCAACAAATTTGTTCGATAATGAATTTGATTTTTTAGATCCTCTTGATCCTTTTGATATAATTTTTTTTGATTCAAACATTCGTAAATATTGTGAATTACTGCCTGACCTCGTACGACCAAGATCATTAAATCCATCTAATACTAACATTTCCAATGGAATGGGCTTACATTTATTTATACATGTATCATAAACCATTATATATTATTAATCTCATGTATTATAATTATAATTAATATAAATATTTCGGTACAAAACAATTTAAATATAAAACAATTACCTTTCCAGATATAATGTATTTTTCATTGCCATCATAATCAATCATTTTTCTTTTAGTCAATACTAAATAATTATCAAAAAGAAAAACAAAAAGATCACTCCATTCAAGACGATTGCTTGATCTCCTTTGTAGTTCACCTTTAAAAAAAAGGATTCTTTCAGGATTTAATATATCTAGTTGTTCCTTCAAAAAATTTAATTTTAATATTGAAAAAAACGAAAATAATGATTTAATATATAATCAAATTTAGTAAAAGTTTTACAAAAACATATAATCATCCTTACAAAAACTTTATTATCTTGCGTTCTTATTTTTAGATAAAGTTCTCTAAATTTTACTTTTTTTTCTGACTCATGAACTTTATTATCACTTTCTCTACATAAATGTTTGAATGCTTCTATAGATTTAATAAGAACTGGTTTATCAGGATTATCGTCAGAAGTGTATTTAAGTATTTGTTCAAGTAGTAAAACGTATTTTTGTAGACGTGGTGTAGGCCTTTGTACAAAGTGACGAAAGTCTAATCTACGAGTCTGTGGATCTCTTGAACATCTCTAACAATAATTATAATAAATTTTAATTTTATATTAATTGGTTTAATTTAAATAAATTACCACTTACCTCTAGAAATTCTTTGAAGTTATGATTTTTTAATTTTTCATTTTTGACAAGATAATCGGCAAAAGGAAAATTTTCGTTATATTTGATATAATGATGACCAAATTGTTGAGCACACTCCAAGAAAATATCACCAATTTTTTCAATCACATGACTTTGTTGTTGTCTGGTTTTTAGGAGGTGAAGCATTTTTTTGTTATCGGTCAATATGCCATCAAAAACATTGCAAAATATCCCTTTGATGAATTCTTCGAGTCTTTCTGGTGGTATAATGGGTGGTGTGGCATTTCGAAGTTGTTTAACATATACCTAGAAAAAGAGAGGGAAAGTAGGAAAATCATAAATCATACATAATAATTAATTAATTAATTCATTAACTGATTCACTCCATTTTTTTAACTAACAGTTTCCAAAATAATCAAATCATTAATATAATCTTCTTCGGTATAAATAGTTTCAAAAATAATTTCTTGTCGTTTTAATTCATTTCTAGAAATTTTATCCAGTATTTCCTTAGGAGCTGAATTCATCCATGAAAATTTTGGTAATAGAGTATTATCCTATATATATATATTTATTATTTATTTATTTATTTATTTATTTATTTGATTAAGAAAATTAAAAACCATAATGATGAAAATAATTTACAAAATCTGGTATTGACTTTCTCCCTATATCGTTATTATTGATCGATGGAGGTTGAGGATTCTAAAAAATTTCAAAAATCAATATAATTATTATTACTACGAAAAATATTAAAATCGCCTACCTGATTATGAACATAATTTTTACAAGTTGTAGAATAACAACCTTTACTGTCATCACTAACAATGCCACTATAAATATTACACAAAGGACTATAACAATTTGTTGAGACTGTGGGAAAAACACCATTAGGAAATTCATCAACATCATCAACATCATCAACACCGTCCAATAATAATGAATCTCGATTAAAAAGAAACGAGTATACATCTTTATCAGAATCGTGTATTACAACAAAATTGTTGTAGGAGGAAAAGGCAAGGTTAACTGATTGAAAAAACATTTGTGATTCTAACGACCTTGCCATTTGTAATGCAACATGTCTTGGCGTATTTTTTGGTAATAAAGAATGGATTGTGCCCTATATAATTAATATAAATGCGTATTGATGTAAGCATACATACATACATATGTGTGTATGTGTTTAATCGATTTAATTAATAATTACCACGGCATCTGAACCAGTAAAAGTATTGGAATAGTCGATAAACCCTTTAGTGTGAACATCTAACTTCTGGTTTTTTCTAAATTTAATTGCAATGTAAGATAACAAAGCAGGATTGTTTGTATTTATTATTGATTTAGATGATGGCACTGAAATTTTTTTTGGGAATTGTTAAAACAATATTAATAAGTAGTATATTAATAATTATCACCAATAAATTATCATTTGTATTACCACTATAAGGTTCTAATGGGGAAATTGTTGGATCATTATTATAAGTGTTGTTATTATTATTATTATAATAAGTTTGGTAATCTGTTGCAGCTAATTCCGTGTCAATTAAATTAAGCAATTCATTAATTTCAATATTTGATATTTCAGACATGAGTTTCTTATAATAATGCAAAAAAGATGATTTTTTAAAAAAATAAAAAACACCTGCATTAATATTTGGTTGATAAATATAATGTTATACGCATAAAATGAAATAAACATAAATATATAATTTTCTAAATTCATTGTCCATTAACGGGAAAATACGAAAAAGTATTTATTTTGATCGTGTAACAAAGAAAGGATTAATATTAATATAACCGTCCGTGCTCGTGCCAAATGCCATTCATTGATTAATTTGATTAATGATAATCTTAAATTTTTACATAATTGTTACTTATTTACTTATTACCATAATTATCTTAATTAAAAAATTTAAAAAATTAAATACATAGATTAAATCGAAAATTATTTTTTTTAAAAATAAAACGTTCTAATTAAAATTATTGCGAATAATAATAATCATCAGAAAACGAATACGATGAAATTGGAGACGGCGACGAAGTTGTAGTCATAGTTGTAGTTAAGGGCGTTGATGAATAATAATTATAACATTCGCTATTATAATCATTATTATTATTATTATTATTATTATTATTATTATTATTATTATTATTATTATTATAATCGGTGCTATAATTACAATCGTCAAGATTATAATAATAATAATAATTATTATTAGTAGCAGTGTTAATGGTAATATTATTATTATCATTGCCGATGCTGCTGCTGCTGCTGCTGTTGTTGTGTTTGTAATAGTTATGATCTTGGGATTGATCCGGTTGATTATAATCCACTAATTGACACGCTGTCGTAGCGGTTGTATTATTAATATTATTAATAATAATATTATTATTAAATGTATTGTTAGAAGTTGGCGAATAGCCAGTGTTATTATATCCATCATTGGCATAATAATAATAATAATAATAATAATCATCATCATCATCATTGTTATTGTTATTGCTATTACAACTGTCTTTTTCATTACAACCACCTTCTCGGCCATTATCTGATTTTCCACGTTGCCTTAGCAAAAACAGACGTTTGGCTTGATTGGAAATAGCTCTATACGCGTTTTTTATATGATTTGGCTCACGCCTCCACAATTTGGCGATAATTGGCGAGGCAATAGTCATTGAGACATAATGACCATTTTTGTGAAGTTCGTTTACAAAGGCCTTCCGATAGACCATAAAAGAATTGGGAGATCTAGACGGCATCTTGCCATTCTTTTTACAATTTATCAAGGCCTCTGCTTTGATGTCTGGGGGAAAAGGGATATTGATATTTTCGAATTCTTTAAAAGAAACGGCATTGTTGCCGTTGTCATCATCTCCACTACTATAATGAAGGTCGATGCTTGCAGGATCGTAGGTGGAAGGTGTTGTATTTATAAATTTAACTGATGTTGATGACGATGAAGAAGAAGAACAAGGATTTATAGACATCTTTGGTTTTATATTTTGTTTTTTTTTACAAGTAATATATGATTATTATTATTATTATTATTATTGTCTATATATAACTCTATCTATATATCTAAGTTATTATTAATTATTAATAATATTGTAATTTTTGTTTTTAAATTATTTGTCTTAGGTTCGAAAAAAATAATTTTTTTGATTTTTTTATCCCGAAAAGAAATAAATCCCAGGAGTTTATATAATGAAAGATAATTATGTAATATAATGGATCTATTATAAATAAACACCTTCAACAAAGATTTGGTATGTTAATATAAAAAAGGCAATTGATAAAGCAAAATATACAAATATAAAAAAAACATTTTATTTTTTGGTCCAATAAACATAAAACGCAAAAAAAAAAAATATAAACATAAACAAAATCGATCCATTGTATCATATGCGCTTTTTGAATTAGGAAAAGGGAATTATTATTTTTAGACGTCTTAAAAAATGCATATTTGAGAAATTAATTGGTATTCAGTAGCATTCAATAGAAATAAACAAAAATGTAATTGACTCGAAACAGGGTTTCAATTCTACCAAACAACATTCGCTCCATACAGTTTGTAAAAATAACTTGCAATTCTAATTTTTAAAATGATCAAATGACACAATTTTACCCAACTTTTTCCTTATCTCTTGCGCATTTCTTTATTTCACCAGTGAAATTAGGAAAATATCTTTGTCATGAAAGAGAACAAATCAGAGCTTTGTAAAACTCTAATAATAATAATGACACATAATACATAATATATAATGTCCATCTAATTATATTTATTATATATTGATCTCCAACTAATTTAATAATTGTGTTTATTTGTTTGTTTTCTAGCCCCTTCCCTTCTTTCTCACGCCTTCATATATTTCCTTTTCCTTTTTATTTTTATTTTTTAATTAAATTACAATAAAATTGAATTTTTAAATTAAATTAAATTGCAATAAATTTGAATTTTATTTAATGTATGACAAGAATGGCAAGACATGACAACAACATTCACCATCGTGAATATGAAAATCATTTTATTCTTTTTAATCCTGAATAAGATTATTGCGAGGAAAAAAACATTGTCTCCGGAGCAACATAAAAATCATACTAATACTAAAATACACAATAATTCGTTATTGTTATATCACAACGTAATCTGTAATATTAAAAATATTAATATTAATATTGTAATTGTAATATCACACATAATCTTATAATATCACTTCATATCACATCATAATTCATAATTTTCCGGGATTGTTTATTTTGAACACATAATAACAATATTTGTAATAATAAAAAGAATTAAATTGAATGGTTGTTTTTCATGCATAGATTCTTCCATTTTAAAAAATACATGGTCATTTGGATCATGGTAACTGTCATTCACTACCAATGGAAATAGGATTCTACAAATTTAGAAAAAATTTATTAACTTGTTTATATTATTGTTATTATTTGTGAATCCAAAGAAACCTAACTCGGTGCTTGGTTTGTTTATTGTTATTGATATTAATTACGATGAAATTTTTCCGAAAAAAATAGGGAATCTTTAGTTTATTCATTTATTTTTGCTTTTACTTTATAAACGTTCATCCTTAATAATAATTGTTATAATTATCATCACCAATCTTCTTTGCATTTTTTTTTCTAATAATTTCTTGACAAATATTATTTTTTGTGAAACACAATTATAAAAAATTTTATTTCTTAATATATTATTAAATACAATACTTATAAAATAATAATAAATTACATAAATTACACAATTATTATTTATGTTAAATAATGTATAATTGCCCAAATGCAAAATAAAGTAAAAATCCCTCCACCTATAAACACCCATTTATCTTGAGACATTCTACGCTCAATATACTGAATCACATTACGAGACAATCCGAGTGTATTTGCTGCGTCAAGCATTTTTCTTTGTGCGTTCTATTAATCAACCAACCAACCAACCAGTCAATATGTGTGTTATAATATATATAAAGTCTTTATATTTATTCCTACCTTTAATATATTATTTTGATCGTAAATATTATGAAGCACTTCTCTTCCATGTGCTATATATTCATCGAGTTTTGTTTCTGTATCATTTATAAATTCGTGTTCTCTTAAAGCATGTTGTTCCCTCGTCATATTATTGTTAACATGATTATTGATATTATTTTGGTATGGATGTTCCGGCTAAAATATTTGTCATTATTTATTATTACTCACTTTTAATGTATGTATATATATATTATAACCAATCAAAACAAATATAGATTACCGTATTTGTGTTATGTCTTCTTCCTAATAATTCTGATCTGTTATTTTCTGTAATCTATAAATATATAAAAGATTTATAAATATACAAGTATTAGATAATGATAATAAAATAGATAAATATTTATCGTCCATCATTCGTCATTATTCATCATCACCATTATCGTTTCTTATACCTTATTGGCTTCTCGTTGCTTCAGTCGTTCAAATTGAAAATTCATTTCACTATAATCTTCTCTTAATTTACTTATATTTCTAAAGTATATTAATATATTATTATTGTTGTTGTTATTATTATTTGTATTTATATTTGTATTCATTATATGTATATATAATATCACACACACGCATATATATTTTTAATAATTCATACGCGAATGCTTTGTTTTGTTTCACCAAAATCACTTCTCTTTTAGCTTGTACATCATAATCTTCAATTGTACGTTTTAATGCTGTAAGGCTTGCTGAAATTTGTCCTGTTTCAATAATAAAAAATAACAATTAACAACGATTTATTTAAATGATTTATTTATTTATTTATTTATTTATTTATTTAATGATTTATTATTATTCCACAAATATTAGTAAATATTAATTAAATAATAGGCTATTATTATCACCGATTTATGTTAAAATTACCTTGTAAACCAACTGACACATCTCCACTCTCAAATTTCTCAAGTTCCTGTCGTATACCTTGTTCTTGTTTCAATGCATGTTTATACAAATTATTCATTTTTGTTTTATAAGAAAAGGTGAGTATTGATTTTACAATTATAGAAGTGTATATATATATATAAATAAAATTTTTTGAATATTCGAGTTTAAAGTTTGAAAAAGAAAATTTTCTTATTTATACTATAAAATCAGTGTATGAAATTCAGTGTGCGAAATGTTAGTTTAACCAAATTTGGTAATTATCTGAGAAAATCTGAGGATCATTGCCAAATTTGGTCAGAGAATCGAGAATCACATTCCGCACATTGAATTTTTGTACACTGTAATCTAATACATAACGTACTACAAAAATTTTTTTTTTTCGTAAAATTATGATAATAAATAATTATTTATTATTGATCGATGATGATAATGATTGATAAAACTCAAGAACAACATTATAAAACGCGCCGTCGTATTATAATATCGTTTTGGATAGTTATATTAATAGGTCTTCCGTTTTGGTGGAAGACTACTGAAGTTTATCGTGCTCAATTACCCTTTACTGAAATAGAAGAATGGTCAAAATGGGAGGTTTGCATATAATTTTTTTTTTTAAAAAATTATTTTATCAAATTATTTAATTATTTTTTTTATAATATCAGAAATTTGAGCTTGAATTTCCAATTGATATAAGACTTTATGTTGCTCAAACTAAAGGAAAGAAGGAGGGGACGGAGGATTATTTTAAAGACCTGGCAAATATTGTTGAAAATTCTATCAACAACAAGTCTGTTAATTTTACAAAATATCATAACAAGAACATTAAAAAATCAATAAAATATCCTATTAAAATTCAAATATTGAAATGGGAACATTGGGGAAGTCAAAGTATGATTATTATTAAATAATATAATGAAATGGCAACTGCGAGGACAAAAATTATTTATTATTTATATGTGCTAAAAATTTTTTTTAATGTGTGTGTAGATCCAAATACTATTTTAGATTTAATTGGTAAAAATGGACAATATGATTTTTATATTATGCCTGGTGATAATAATTTATCATCATCAAAAGTTTTAGTAGGAAATCAAAGACAAGCAATTGTTGAGATAAGTCAATGGAATATTGGTGAATTATATTAATTAATATATATATACACACACACATACACATATATATTAATAACTTTTGAACTAATCTATTTATTTTATTTATTTATATTTTAAGATGCCATTGACAAAACAATCTCTGATCTCATAATAAATCTATTTCAGCCTGAGCAGACTGCCATAAAAAAACTTTTAATGGAACAAGAAGTAGTTGCAAAGGTTTGTCAATTATATATGTAAATTATATTCACCATATATATAAAATTAAAATTTACATATATAATTTAACAAATAGGTAGAGTTTGATAATATGAGAACAATGAAATATTCACCATTGTATCAAGTAACATTTAGTTTATTGAATGGAAATCCATCAACTCTGCATGTAGATTGGGATATTGAACAAGCAGTTAATAAATTTTTGAAACCATTTATTAATAAAGTATCGGTTGTCTCGAATTTAACTATTGATTCACAAATTCAACATTATGCGAGATTAACTTTTCAACCATCATCATCATCATCATATGAAAAAGAAATTTCTTTCTTCTCTTTGACTCCTGATCTATTACCGCATTTCATTAATGCTGCTGAATGGAACTTGGGTATTTTATAATTGTTTATAGTAAATTTTTTTTTGGCATTATTATTAATACAATATTTTTATATTGGGGGAAAAAATAGCATCGGCTGTGTCATCTTATCCTACATTAAACTTTATATTATATATTCCTTCTCATGATCAAAGTCCACTTTATATTCTAGATTCAAAAGGTATATATATACATCATAATTATATTACATTCATATTATTACAATCTTGTTTATGTATATTTACCTTTTTTGTAGAGAATATTGTAGGGAATAATGCATTTCTTATTCCTAGATGGGGAGGAGTGATAATCAATAACATTGATGATAGGTCAATTGGAAATAATAATAATCATTTTTTCACTTTTGAAGAATTAAAATCTGTAATGTCTATATTTATAATGCAATTAAGAGGTTTACTTGGTGTACAAGATTTTTGGGGAAAAGCAAGACTTAATTTAGTAGAGTATTTGTATAAATATATATTGTAATATATACTTGATTAATTTATTGATTTATATATATATATATATATATATATCATATTTTTTCTTATGTTTAGGATTCATTAATAAATATAGAATTTACATCACCACCAAACACAGCAATCACAATGTGGGAACTTGATAGTTTGATAAGACGTCGTATAGCAGAAAATATTGATGCAACCATTTCAACATTAAAATCATTGTCACAATTAGTCACAGAAATTCCAAATATGGTTGTACTGGATCATATCCAAACTGAAGTTTTGTTAGCATTAAATAGTTTATCAAAGGTAAACAACGAATTTTTTTTTGTTTTTGTTACTAATTTTTTTCTCTAATACTTACGTGCACACTTGAATTTAGTCATGTGACAGTTTAAAAATGAAACGATATGATGTAGCATTAAAACATGCAAAAGAGGCGATAGAAAGAGCAGAATCAGCATTTTTTGATCCAACAATGGTTTCCATGCTTTATTTTCCTGATGAACATAAATATGCAATTTACATGCCATTATTTGTACCTATATCTGTACCATTATTGATTGCTTCTTATCGAGAAATAAAAGGATTATATCCTTTTTATTAACCCTAATATAAGAACGATTCATAGTTTTTTTATGCAATCTAAGTAACATCTCTTTCCTTATTTTATTTCTCTGGCCAAGGTCATCTTTTAAGCATATCGCTATTTATTTAACAAATAAAACATTTTTTCTGATATTTTGCTTGCATGACAACTTTCTAATTAAAAAAGTTTAGATCATTTTATCACTTTCTATGTAATAAATCATCACTACTTTACAAAACCCCAAATCAAAAAATCTCTACCAATATAAAAAAAAATAAAATTACAATACTTGAGTGAATTTTTTTGTGCATTATTGATTGGACTATTATTTCTTTGGCTTTTACTTTATCAGTGGAACATAAATTGTGAGAAAGTAAAAACCTGTAGTTTATTAGATTATTAATAAAAGCTCAAGTAATAATTAATTTACATAGACTAATTAAACTTTGTATTTATTTATTTCTTAGTCAAGTAGAAGCAATGGTAGACACAATCATGATCAATTAACGACACTTTTATCAATTCTCCTAATCCCATCACTTGGCGTATATTATTAATAATTTTTATATCATTTCATTTTTATTTATTTGATGTGCAGAAATCAACTCACCTTTAACATTTTAGGTCTTAAAGCAAATTAGAGGAACAATTTAGAGCTAATAATATATTTATATGCTTGTTTTTGAACCAATGATCAACTTTGAATATAACAAGAAGAGAGAGTCGGATTTATACACAACTTTGTCAAATAATTTTAAAGATAAGCTTGTCCTCCGTAATTCAAATATCAAAATGTTGCAACAAAACCGTAACGTTGCAACATACCCGCAACTTTACATATCACATAAAAATTATACACAGTGTTGCAACATAATCATGATGCGGTTAGACAAATTTTCTATTTACATTGTCTCACTTTTAAAAACATATTATTATAAAACATTTGATATGGTTGAGCATCTTTAAAAAATGACAACATAGCTTCTATGCGGAAGAGTATCAATACCATCAATATGATGATGATGACAATGGTGGTGTTGTTGATGATAATTTTACATGCGAACTAATAAACATTTCCGATACAAGGTCCAATAGTTCATTGGCTTCAAGTTCCATTGTTTTAATCGGTGATTCCAGAAGACCTTTAAAAAAACAAATCGTAATGCATGATTTTGTGTGGAAGTATTTTGAAAAAATGAAAAATTCAAATGGAAATGAATTTGTAATTTGTAAATTTAGTCAACTAAAATAGTTGACTAAAAAAAGTCGACCAAATAATCAACTAATAGTCGACTAAAGAAATTTTGACCAGCTAATAGTTGACTAAGGATTTTTTTGGACGATTCTAACCTTTATAACCATCTTGGTAATGGACATCACCAAGTTACGTGTGAAATTTTCCATGAATTTTTTTATACCATAAAAATCGTTTTTATTTGTAATTGGTCAGACAATAATTATCAATATTAATATTAGCATAGTATTAATATTAGCATTCGTATTAGTAGTCGACTAAGATAGTCGATTATTGTTCAAAAAAGGTTAATTGACTATATTGGTCGATTCCAACCTCTAGATGGTTACCACATGTAAAATATTCTCAGATATCACTATATTTTGGACCGAGTTTGTTTTTTTTATCAGTAACAAAATTCATCTTTAATTATTGTTATAAGAAAATATGAAAAAGAAATGGTTTTAAATGCACAGAAAAGTAAGGATCCTGATATACTTTTTATTTGAATGCAACATTACATACAAATATTACAACATCGCAACACCGTAATACCGTAATTTTACATTACGGGTGCCAACTTTATTTAAAGAAGAATTTAAAATAACCTGTAAAATTAATAAGCCTGATCTCGATATATCAATAGACGAAGAAATTATACCAAATGTTAAATAAAGTACATATCAACAATTTCAAGTATGGTGCAGGTCATCTAAAAACATAAAAAAATTTGTGCAGCTCCAAATCACTAAGGCTTTTTTTTATTAATAAATTGAAAAAAAATTCTCTATTTTTGCAATAAGCAACAATGAGAGTTTTTTTCCAATTTTATTAATAAAAAATCCTTTCCTATTTAGTAAAAGATCATTTAAACACGTGACCAAAACAAAATTACATTATTTACATAAAAAAAAAAAAACAAGGCAAAATAAGTAAACTGCATATTTGGAAAAAAAAAGATAACGAAATAAAATTTTATTTATTCATTTTACTCAAATTATTTGTTTTTATTCATTTTGGGGTCTGTACTAGGAAAATCAAGCTTCCAGCCTTTTTTTTTTTTGTCTTTTTACTCAACAATAATCTCTAATAAAGGATTTACAGTTGGTGAAAAAATTGGACCCTGATTGCATAGTAGAAAAATGAGATACAACAAGGCCTGGAATATTTTCTTTATATATTAAAAACATATGTGTAACCAAATTTACTAAAAATAGATTTTTTGTCTGGAAGCTTGATTTTCCTAGTACAAACCCCATTTATTCAATGATTGGTTTTATTCGGTTATTAGAATTATATTTGCTTTATTCATTTATTTATTTTATTTGAATTATTAGTTTTATTTGTTTATTCATTTTATATATTTGTTTTATTCATTTATTCTTGAATAAACTTTCATGTAATTTGAATACTCTAATGAATACGATAAATGATTGAGTCATGTGATTTTATAATCCCGTGACATCAAAGAATACCATTGCTATTTTGGATTTGAAGATTTGGGCAAAGCATTTGATGTCTTTAAATGGCGCGCACTATATAAACAATGGTGAAGATTTTCTAAACAAATATGGCTAAGGAGTTTGGCTGCGACAAATCGTTATTATCATTAACATTGATAATATGTACTTTAGTCTCGAATATCTCGCCATTATTCATTGCTTTATAATCTTATTCTTTTAAATATCAATATGTTGTTGAACAGTAAGTGTCATATCTGATATATTTAAATTGTAATTTACACATGATTTAATATTAATGGGTCACAAGAAAAGTACAGGGGACAGGCATCAGCCGCAATCTCATGTGCTCTGTCCTTTTCTAGTCTCCCGTTGTAGACCACACACATCTAATAAGCAAAGAATAACGATAAAAATGGTGATAAAACTAACTCGTTTGGCATTAATTCCTGACTCGACATTGATCAAAAAAATTATAGATTGTCACACAAAAACAAATCAAATTAGGATTTTATTACATGACCAATTACACATATCAATTTATAAAGAATTATCACAAGAAGAGAAAGGCAATGATATTGGCAAATTACAATCTTTTGGCACGAGAACTTCAGCTAACCAAACGAAAGGTTATCCTAATTCCTTAAAGCTATTAAAATAGTTATTTGTCATTGTATAATTTTAGGTTTTAAAGTCAGAGCCTATCTAATGTATTTAAAATCCCAGAACTTTATTTCATGATATCATGTCTTTTGAATTTCCAGTGACAATTCAAGATAAAGGAAGCGTAGCTAGTTTAGTTGGTTCACCATTGTTATTAATTCGATTAAAAGTAAGTATATACATTTTTGTTGTTATTTGTGTAAAAAATATTATATATAGTAACATTTAATAAAAAATAAAATAACGATGAATTAGAAGGTTTTTACATATATGGATGAATGTACATATAATATAATGTCATTTTTTTAAAAAAAAACGAGGACTATCTCCTTTTGTAAATTAGTGTGCGTTTTATAGATCGATCTATCGGTTGTTTGACTTCTTTTTATCTTTGAATCAGTAGGAAAGAGTAATGATGATGATGATGATAATCATTTAAGTTGATTGCCTACGTTGCCTAGGAATTACTTCTTTTGGCCAATTATCTCTAAATAAGAAATCGTCAGTTATTTTTTTGGTAGAAAATGGTGAACTTGGACGATTAGAAGATGTTGTGATGGTGTTGGTGCTGGTGATATATAAATGTCCATTATAACTGTTATTAGTGTTGTTGGTATTATTGATGTTATTAGTATTATTGTTGTTGTTGTTTAATTCGACTGGTAACAATTTTGGGCTTGATAGACCAGTGTAAGAAAGATGATCATTGTTAGAAGATGGAGTAGTTGATAACGAGAACATAACTTTTTTGTATAGGTTACGATCGTATGATAAATGACGTGTTTTGTGACTACGACGAGTATTTAGTAATGATGACGATAAATCCGGGGACATAAAGTCAGAAATATCTGCAGGCGTTGATGAATCTAGTGAAAGTGAAAAATAGAGTTGGAAAATTTAATTTTTTTTTGTAAAAAAACAAAACAAAAAAATCTTGTGATTAATAATTAGTTACCATTAGTTTCAATTGGTGTTAATAGTGGGCTTGATAAACCTGTATAAGAATTAAAAGTAGGAATAGCATCATCAAGTGATGGCGAAGGAGTAGCTATAGTATTATTGTATGCTCGCATATACATTTGTCTTTTAAATAAATCATGATCGTATGAGAAACTGCGTACAGGACGTTGAAGTTTTGGCGGTTTATGCTGTGGAGTTGTAACAGTACTGATAGTTTTTGGGGTAGTAGTTGTTTGAATTGAAGTAATTGAATTCATAATATATTTATTGTTTTCAAAAAATTAAAAAATTATGTAAAATATTTCGATTTTATTTTTGATATTTTTCAATTTTATTTTTTAATATTTATATTAAAATTTTAAAAATCATAAATGGAAAATGGAATGACAAATGAAAATCATTAATGTGGAATGAATATCTTAAAAATAATCAGATCAGGCGTAATATATAATCACGCCATTATTTTATGAATATATTTGTGAAATTGTATACAGAACCCAAGTATTATAGAACTTTCTAATCTTGATGCAGTAAAAGATCTTGACCTACAAACAAAAATTTTTTGTTTCAAACTTTAATTGTTTAATAACCTTCATACAAGATAATTAGTAAGGTATAAATGAACAAGGGTCAAATTTTCTCTGGGGGGTTTTTTTTGATAATATCATTTTCAAAATACAAATTTAATAATAAATAATTTTTATTTGCACTTTAAATTTTGCGAACTAGCCTCAAATCATTGTCGGTATTAAGGTATATTGTAAAATCAGCAAGTTTCTTAATATCCTCGAATTGTAAGGCACCTCCTTCGAGAATAATGATTTTTGGATATACAATAGCATTATCTTTTCTTATTATTTGGAAAGAGCCATCTTTGTTTCTTTTCAAGCTAGTATGGGAGCTCAAACATTATTTCCACTTGGAATAGTTTTCGATTGTTGAAACCAACATGAATTTAAATCAATATAAATCTTTTCATGAAAAAATGCATTATTATCTATTATACCAAGATAAAATCGTTATATTTTAAGAACTATTATTACCTTTTTGATCAATTAATGAAGGAGATCTTAGCAAACAATAATTATCTTAGCATATGCGCTGATTTTGTTTGAACCCCAAAATTCACTTCACAACATTATGAATACTTTATACTAGCAAAAACCCATTGGTTTGACACAATAAGATCTAAGGTTTGAAAAAAACCGAATCGGCTGATATGGCCAAACAATAAACCATTACTTTTTCGATTAATAAAACTATATATTAATTTGTTTGATAAATAAGGACAAAACTATTACTTTTTTGATGTAGCTCACATCAATCAATTTTCTTCCTTTCTAAAACTTGTTATTTTATTCTATTTTTAGTGTGCCAAAAACACAATATTGTGTTTTAATTGTATACAAGCTTGAATTTGACATACTTGTGAAATAACTTTGTAAAATTAATTTCGACTTTATATTGTTATAATAATTGGTGACACAGATCGCTCATATATTCTTTATTTTTATTTTCCAATGCACAGTTATTTACCTAACAGCATACGAAAAGTTGAGATGTTCAACTACATTGGCGTGTATATATACTTGACTCGCTTTTACCTAGGCGTTAGCTTAGTAACTACTTCTCGAGATTTTTCGGGAGTTTTGGCACTGCTTTCAAAATACTTTGATTATAGTGAGTGACATGACAATGTATTTTTGGCAAATTTTGTTGGGGTTGGTCACAACGGTTGATCATCGAAATTAATAATATGCGGATTTTTTATGAAAATTTTGCAACACCTAAATATTTTTCATAATAATAATAAATCTTTCACGACTAAGAATAATTTGAATCATAATATAAAAGTCATTTCGTGAAATAATAAATCTTTCCATTACAAAAGCATTTAATATATTTTTTAGTAATATTTTTTATTTAACAACACTTTTCCTTTTCCTTAAAAGGGAAGGATTGTCAAAGCAAATGTTAATAGAAAGTTGATAACTTTGAGCCTTTACAAAAAGTTTTTTTTACTAATATAAATAAAAAAACTTTCTGACAGACTCTTAATTGAGCATCTGCAAATAAAATTGCGGATGCATTATTCCAACAGCTTGCTTGGTTACCGAGCCTTTACGTTTAAAGTTTAAATAAATTTCCATTGTTTATAGTAAAATCAATAAAATTGATAACTTTGAACCTTTACAAAAAATTTTTTTACTAATATAAATAAAAAACTCTCTGACAGGCCCTTAATTGAGTATTTTCAAATACAATCACGGATGAATTATTCCAAGAGCTTGCTTGGTTATCGAGCCTTTACGTTTTGAAGTTTAAATAAACCTTCGGTTATTTACTATAATATTTTGATGATACAGTCAACCCTCCATAAGTGCACCCTATGTCTCATTCCCAACCTCAGGACTTAAGAGATAAATGCATCCCTCCATAAATTCACTGCACGGTCTCATTCATATAAAACCACCCCTCTCTAAATGCACGCCTGTGACTTTCACGTGATCTACGTGCAACAAGAAACAAAAATTATCGTGTTACATTAATTAATTTATTTATAAAGAATTAAATGAATGTTTACTAATTATTTTTTTTTTTAATCACAAAGAGTTATTATGCAGATGGTGAAACTTATAGGCAAATCATTAAGAATCACACAGAGGATAAAGAGTTAGTTATATGCTTTTTTTTTAATAAAGAGTCAATTAAACTATTGTTAATCATAAAGAGTTAAATGAATGTGTACTAATTCTTTCTTTCTTATTTGACAAAAGGTTATCAGATAGTGAAACTTATAGGCAAAATTGTTAAGAATTATACAGAGGATAAAGATTTTTTTTAATAAAGAATTAAATGAATGTGTACTAATTCTTTCTTTTGTAATTGACAAGAATAAGAATGCAGATTGTGAAACTTTATAGGCGAAATTATTGTATATAAGAAGGCAAGACAAGGATGAAAAGTTTTAAAAACAAATCCATTTACACTTATCACTAGCTTTAATAAATAAAAATCTTCTACCATTATTATTTAAACATTTAATTTGCAAATAACAATTATTACCCAGACCCATTTTAATACTGCTTACTTCTACCCACCAAAAATTTTTCTCTTTCTTCACACTTTTAAAATGCCACCAAAAAAGTAAAATAACTTTATCTGATTCCCAAAAATATGAAATTTGCTTATATGGGGCGCGGAAAATAGAAAGGGACCTAACAGCAAAATCTCGATTTTGAGTTAATAATGTTTTTATATGTAATTATTCACACAGATTAATTTTAGCTTAGGAACTATACCCACTTTGCTTAGTAAAATTTCGAGATATTTAAAGAAAGATAGCAAAACATATAAGAACCAAGAAATCGTAATTTTACTAAAATAAGCAATGATAGACGCAAATCCGAGTATTTGGTTGAAATAATGTAACACGAATTTATATAATGTATATATATATTACTGTTATTATAATAATAAATAAAATATATAGAAATTGACAAAACACTGTCCAATCAATTTTCGTTTTTTTATTTGTTAAAAAAATTAGTGCAACAAAAATAATTTAATTTCAAAAGAAATTATTGACATAAAATTCATTATAACTTTTTAAACAAGTAAAAGAATTGTTAGGTATATATACAGTGAACCCTCCCTAAGTGCACCCTCCCTAAATGCATGCACTATGTATACCCTCCATAAATGCACAGCCCATCTCATCCCCAAGCTTATAGAGAGCTTATAAAATCACCCTCCATAAATGCATGCTCACAAGAAATAGCACTATGTTCCCGAGGGGGGTGCACTTATAGAGGGTTCACTGTAGTTAGGTAGACAAATAAACAAACGATTAACTAAAGAATTAAAATAATTAATATTTCAGGCATTGCTTGTAAGGGTCCAACTTTAAAATTAATTATTTCTTCTTCTTTAATAATTTGTTTTTGTATAATTTAATAAAAACAAATTAATTTTCTTTTTTGTTTATTTTTTTTGGTTGGAAATTAAACAGTAGGATTTAATTATCTATTTGGTTATCCGAGTGGTATAGAACTCAGAGGGTTTGTGTATTTGCTTTGGTATAAAGCAAATGTTTTGTTTGTTTTTCTTTACATTGGTTAACCAGTATAGTGTTAGCAACAGGTTTTTACATTGGGTAACCAGTATAGTATTATAATTAACAATGGATTTTTTGGGTTTTTATGTTGGGTAACCAGTGTAACATTAAAAAGTTATAATTTTTGGGTTTTGGTTAAACATAAACATTCTTGTTTTAGTTTAATTGTTTAAGTGTGTAAATGTAAGATGTTGGCAAAGTATTAAGAGTTGACAGTTATTACTGATCAACCACCTATACAAAGGGCTAACAGTTATTAACCATATTCATTATCACCATTGTCATTCATTGCAAATGTATGGCTGACTTCAATTGACCAAAGAGAAGTAAAAGTAAACAAAATAGAAACCTTTGTTGCTTCATAGAAGGGCTGTCTTTATTGTAATTAATTGCTATTTGTACCATAACATGTGCTTACAGATTCGCCAAAGCTTTCTAGGTACAAGAAAGAGGCAGTAAGTAAGACAATTGTAAATAAATTCATAAAATAAATTAATTGATGAGCAGTTTATATTGTTACCGGAATTAGATTTGGAGGCTCTGTTGGCTGAAATTAACTAATTCTGCAATTCTTAATTTTTATTATTATTTTATTTTAGTTATTTCTATTTTTATTAATATTAATTTAGTATTATTTTATCTGTATTACATCTATTTTCGTAATATGTTTTATTTTTTATTTTTATTTCTATAATGTCATAATTTATTTAACTTTATTAAGGAAGAATCATCTTTCCAATATTTCAATTTTGAAATATTGGTGCAATTTTGAAATATTATTACAATATTGGAATAACTTTTCAATATTGAACAGAAATTTCAATTTGAAATATTAGAATTACTAATTAATTAAATTGTATATAAGGAGCTTGAATTCAATGTACTTGAAAAGTAACTTTCTGATAAGTTAATTAGTTTTGACTAAGAAAAACTAAATAATAAAATAATAAATATTTTATTTGATTTAAAACTTTTATCTTCTTTAAACAAAATTATTTGCTAATCCAAAATCAATTCGTTGATAACCTATTCATTCTGA
>CAUDNR010004163.1:21601-63531 GCA_958430865.1 Entrophospora sp. SA101 | reverse complement strand
GATTTAAATTTAATCAATCACATATATGTGTGTGCATTTGTGTTTGTTCTATTAATAAATTCAAATTTTCTTTAAAAATTCATTTAGACTCAAGATTTGAATAAACATTTGTCTGAATACATGAAAGGACTAACTGCTAAAGTATTTCGTACATACAATGCATCTCATACCTTCCAAATTGAGCTAAAGAAAGAGACAGCAAATGCTACTACTGTAATGGAGAAAATGGTGGCATATAATAAAGCAAACAGGCAGGTTGCTATTTTATGTAACCATCAACGTTCTGTCAGCAAAGCTCATGATAATCAAATCAATAGAATTGACGATAGGGTAATTTTTTTTTTTATCATGATTATTGTTAATTTCTTAAATAAATTCACATATATGTATTCTTTAATATGTTAGGTTCGTGCTTTGAAATACCAAAGAAATAGATGTAAAATGGAATTGTTGAATCTTGAGCCCAAATTAAAAAAGAAAGAGCCTCGACTATTTGAACCAGAATCGGACATGGAAGAGGAATGGGTAATTGAGCATGAGAAGCAATTGATGGAAAGAGAACGTTTGGCAGCTGTAAAAAAATTTGAAAGAGATAACGAAAAGCTTGCAGAAGAAGGAAAGTCACCTAAACCTGATGAGCATCTTAAACAATTATTAAAAGACATCGATGAAAAAGAGAAGGTGTTGAAAAGTGAACGAAAATCTGGAAAGATCAATATGAGAAAAGGACAAACGAGTGAAAAACTCCGGATCCAAATAGAAAAATTGACAGAACGTATTAACACCACAAAGTTATTAAAACAAGATAAAGAGGACAACAAGACAACTGCATTGGGCACATCGAAAATCAATTACCTAGACCCACGGATCTCCGTTGCGTGGTGCAAAAAATATGATGTGCCAATTGCTAAAATTTTCAACAAGAGCCTTCGTGAAAAGTTCCGGTGGGCATTGGATGTAGATGCGGATTGGGTGAGTATTTTTTTTCTTTTAATTAATTTTATTAAATAATAATATATTTAAAATTATTTTTATTATTTTATAGGAATTTTAATCATTGTGCAGTTATTTTTCATTGGCCGTTTTTTGCTTTTGCTATTTTAAACTTGTGAATTTGTACATTGTGCTTGGTATTAAATCTCTGCCTGGTGGATGGTTATATTTTTTGTGCCAATAGAAATTTTTTTATAATTTAGATCTGATGATAGTAAGGATTCTATTATCATCATCATTAGCTATATTATTATTATTATTAATTTAGATTATAAATATGAAAGCTACAATTTATATATATACTCCCTCTATCAATTTCATTTTATTATAAAATAATGATAAATTTTAGTGATACAAAATAAACTTATTTTATTCCTGTAATCAATCCAAAGATATAAATTCATGCTAAGCTTAAAATCTTATTTTCACTTTGGCATTGACTTGGTTGTACTGGTTTTATTCAATTTCAATCTGGCTGATACTTTTCTAGTTAATTAGAGTAAGAAAGAAATTAGTTGGAATTGGTACTACGCGTGTTATCCTTTTTTGTTTAAAGGTTTTTTAGAAGCAATAATCATTTGCTGATTTTTTTTTGAATCATCTTTTTATAAATCTGAGGTTCTACAACTTTCAACCCATCGTAAAGCATGAGAGGAGCGGAGATGAGCTAGCTAATTAAAATCTGCTTTTCAAACCTAATTTTTGGGATGGGATTTTTTAAATTTCAAAAAAAAATTTTTTTGATACATAAATTTATTTAGATACCTTTTCCACGTGATAAACGTTTCTTACCATTTATCATGCAAATAAACAGAGATTTGTTTAATTTTAATGTTTGGTTAGCATGATAAAGGTAATTACTGGCTGGTACGTTTTTTGATTAACAAATTTACAAGTGAGAATGTAACGTAAGCCTTTTGCTTTTATTTTATTTATTATTATCACATCATGGATCCACTGATTTTGTCTGAACCCCAAAATCCAGTACGGTATGTTATGAATACTTTATACTAGCAAAAACCCCATTGGTTTTGAGGTGGGGCCATTGGTTTGACAGGCTATCGAATAGTAAATTAGTTTTTTTAGTGGAGCAAATAAATTTTTTGGTGGTTAATTATCATTCTATTGACCAGTTTACACATCATGTTTAACGTGTTTAACGTCGAGACACAATAAGATATAAGGTTTGAAAAAAGGATCCAAAAAACCAAATCGGCTGAATGATTTTCAAAACACGATCCTCTTGTTCTCCCAAGTTTACACGAAAGGAGTTCATTTTGGAATGGATTGAGAATAAATATATATGAAGTTTGTAGGAAAAAAGAAATTTTCATGAGCATTGTATTTTTTATATTTTATTAAATAATTACAATATTAATAATACATTAAAATAAATAATAAATAAAATTCATTAAAAAAACCAGGAAATTAAAAATCAAATTTGATAATAATAAAAACAAAAATATTCTCGAATAATATAGTGTCAACAATGTCCGATAGTTTTATTAAGCCCTTATTTCCGGATAGGTTTCTCGTTGATATTCCATAATTTTAATCATTCTAAAATCGGAAAAACAAACAAAAATATACGAAAAGGTCATCAAGTAACCAAGATGTACGGAAATCAAGTAGGATTTACATATTTCCTTGAAATATTCACTATCACCAAAAGCGTAATTTGTGCATTGGTATACACCATCGTGTCTTGCTGGTAAGATGTTTGTTATACCTATGGAAAGGATTGGAATTAGAAAATTAAATTGGAATATTAGATTGGGAATTTTTAAAGATGATGGATGATATATACTTACATGCTGAAATCCAAATAAATGTCAATAATCTAAATTGAAGAAAAAAAAAATTTTTTTTTAAAATATTTGTCGTAAACACGCTTGACTTATGTATGTATATGTATGTATGTAACAACTTACACGTCGAGACAAAGTAAAGACTTTACTAGATTCAATTGACCCCAGATTTTGGTAAAAAAGAAATAATTTACAACTTGTTGAATAATAAAAATGGATTATAAAAGAATTAATTCGTGTAAAAACTAAATAACGAACGAACGAACGATTTAGATAGAACCATACCTAGTACAATTGAGGTAAAGATGATAACAAAAGCGTCGTAACTTTTATAACCAAAAAATTTGGCTCTAAGAAGAAAAAGAAAAAGATATGCGTTTTTAATTAATAAATAAATTGAATAATTAAATCTAGAAATAATTTAATTGGTATGCTTACATTGTCTTATCATTGCTAAAAAATTTAGTAGATTCCAACGTAGTATATGTTTTAGTCCAAGCTCCAAATGATTTATATTCAATAAATTCTTTTTGATTGGAAAATAGAATGCATAAAGAAGATTTTAAATTTTAAATTTATGATTCACAAAAAAAAAAATACGCATATATATATAATTACCCAAAGTTATGATTATAAGAAGTATTACAATCTGAGAAAGTCTAAATCTTTTTTGGAGTTTTAATTGCAAAAGATATTTTTCTAAGTTAGATCCAAACTCTTTTAAATTATTAACAATCAAGGTCATTTTTTTGTTCATTTTTTAATTTTTAAATTTTCCTGGCTTATATTATTTATTTACTATTATATATAATTATTACATAGATTTTTGAGAAGAAAGATTTGGGGTGGAGAATGGAGAGACTAAGAGGTGTGAAATACGGTTAATTAAACAATTAATTATTTTTTATAACCTTTGATTATTTATATATCAAATAAATAATCAGCCATAGAGTGATCTTATACCCATATAACTAACGTTGCCTTTTGTGAAATTCCAACTTTTGGTGAACGTGCGCATAGAAATCTATTAATAAAACAAATACATTTGTTAAAGAAACTATTTGTTAACCCTTGCATGTGAATTAATTTTAATGTTGAATGAACTAGTAATTATATGAATAGACGGAAGAAGAGCATGATAATGAGTTGATCACGGGAGCTGGAAGATCGGCAGGAATGTGGTGTAACAATTATATATACATATATATATATATTAAAAGAATCCCATCTATATATACAAATTCTATTACTATATTAATGTATAAATCATATGTGTGATTGTCCATGTGTGCGTATTTGTTTATGTCTTGTTTCCAAGAAATAATTTCATTTTTTAAATTAAAGCAAATACCAAAATTTTAATTAATTAATTAATACATATATCAACATTTATTTAACTTGTGATTCTTGTGACTATGAAGTTTATTCATTCTGTCATTAATTGGTTTATTTGTTTTGGTTTAGTTTTACCAAGTTTAAATGATAGATAGATTGATATTTTCTACTATATTTGGCAAATTCGTCAATAGTTGACTAACTTTAACACGACAATTTATAAAATAAATAATATAAAATAAATAATGGTGCAAGTAACGAATTAAAAATAATTTCCGATTTGTCAAAATTATTTCCAAATAAATAAAATTTAATTATTTGCCATATTACACGAACAAATAACACAAATATAAAATAAAATAAACAATCATTGAATCAGCTTTTTTTTAAAAAAGTATAAATAAAACTGAATTTCATGTTGAACCAATTTTTGGAGCTTTATGACCGTACTCAAATATACCTCTTTATTTTTGATAATAATAAAAAAAATTATTGTTTTTTGTCCTTTAAAAATCATAATTTTTTCTCGTTCGTTCTTTCTATTATACAACACTAATTAATTTTATTGTTTGTTGCGGCAGCTCTATTACATAACTTTATTAAATATTAATAATTATTTCTTCGAGAATTTTCTCTTTTTTTTTTATCATAATTATTAAAATTAAATAAGAGTAAGAGTAAAAAGTAAGAATAAGAATAAAAAAATGAAATTTGTATCCAAATCATTTCTTCAGAGTGTAAGAACTTCACAAATAGTTGTTAACGCTTTAATAACTATTCTAGGTAAATATTTTATTTTTATTCGGTTATTCATGTTATACGAGCACCATTCTAACTCATCATCATATTATCATGTTCAATAGAAATCACGCTTATAGCCTTGTTACATCGAACAGATTATAAGTTAAGTGGCAATGAATTGGGAGTAGGTTTGACGCATGTATTTAGATTTAGTATCAGTATTTTATCTTTTATATCTATAGGTAGGTAAATTGTGAATTTTTATTTAAGAATACTTTGGTAGCCAGATAATAACAAATATATATATATATATCATTTTAGGTGTTTCATTTAGACGTTTCAGTCATCGATGGAATATTGGACAAATCCAAAAAGATATTTATGTAGATAGGTTAGTGTCTAATCATATATAATAAAATAATAAGTAATAAATTTATATAATGTATAAAGGATAACATACAAAATAATATTATTTATTCTCTCTTTATCCCGTATAGTTTCCTAGCATTGATATGGTCCTTGTCATCAATCTCTAATACAATTCCGTTATTCTATCAAGAAGATAGTGTATGTGAAATATATGATAACAAAGATAATTGTAGTAGAGTAAATATGACATTGATATTATTTAGTTGGATAATGAGCATTTTGCTTATGGTTTCCACATTGATTATAATTAAAAGATGGCGTAAATATAATTTAATGGTGTTGAAACTTCATAATCCAAGCCCTTCTTCTTCTTCTTCTTCTAATAATAATAATAATAACAAAGCAATAACAACAAGTATGAATTCATCTATTAACATGAAAAGATCTATGAGTGATAGTAGTAATAGAAGTATCACAGGTGCAATAGGAGCAGGAGTTGGAGGTGGAAGTGGATTGGGTAATAATGGGATATTGGCAAGTGCTAATTTAACTTCATCACCATCACCATCACCAACATCACCATCTTCAACACCTTCAACTCCAAATTCTAAAGTTGTTATGCAAGAAGGAGTTTTGGAAAATGGTCAACCTGTTCTATTCTTTCATCAAAATAATTTACATATGTTTAGTCAAAAAAATATTTCTAGTGCTTCTTTAGTTAATAATAAAAATAAAAAATGATTTGATAATATGATAAATAAATAATCAATATATTACCATTTAACATTTAGTTGATGGTTATAATAATAATAATAGTAATATAATAATAATAATAATAATAGTTATCATTATACACACATGTTATATATAAATAGTATACACTTTTTTTATTTTTTATTTTTTATCTTTGTCTTTTTATTTTTTATCTTTTATCTTTTTTATTTTTTAGAAACATTAAAGCACATTCAGTCAATCAATCAATCAATCAATCAATCAATAATCATTATTAATCAATCAATCAATCACAGAATATCACAAAGAAGGTATAACACGAAGTTTATTAATATTTTGTTACACCAAGAAATAATATTTTTTTTCTGATTGATAATTATTTTGTGAAATAATAATTATTTTTGTGAAATAGCAGATAACAATAATAGTAAATAACAATAAATATTATTAATTTTAAAAATTTTTTTGTTGAAAAAAAAATATTATTTCTTTTTTCCATTTCTTTTCCCCTTCTTTGTTATTTGCTTCTCTTGCTGTTATATAATTATGATCATAATATGGTTACTATTGTTATTTATAGCATTTTCTTTGAATCTTTTTTTTTGGCAATAAAAAAAAAATAACATGCATATGGTTTGTGTAAATTCTAATTAACGAATGGTTACACTAAAAGTTTTGAGTACCGTGAACGAATGAGCTATTATCGAGTATTTATTAAGTTTCAGTTAAATTTATTTTTGTTCACATTCTCATATTCTCATACCCTAACCCCAGTCTCATCTACTCCTTGCCCATACAAACCTTTAAAAGAAGTGGTAGTTAGTTAGTTAGTTGATTAATTAGTAAGCTGGTTGTGAGAGATTATGTGATTGTTGTGTAGTGAAATGTAATATATATGTGTGTGTGTGTGTGTGTGTGTGTGTGTGTGTAAGTTTCTACAAAGCAAAAGAGCGTGCGTGCGTATTTATATAAAATTTTCTTTGTAAAATGAGATTTGAAATTGGTAAAGATTACGGCGGACGACAACGATGATGACGACACACGATGATCTTTATTTCGGAAAATTATTAATTTTTGTTATTTGTTTATTCGATTTTTTTTTTAATTAAAAAATATCTTGTTTCATAAATATGTATTATGACATTTTCGTTCCTAAAATCACAACATGTAAACTTTCAAGATATATTATGATTTAAGATTCCGTCGGCTTAAATATCTTTTTAGGATTGAGATTAATTAAATTGATAGGTGGATTAAATATTTTAAGCAAGGTGATAATAAATATAATAATCACAAATAATAGAT
The DNA here is from genome assembly GCA_958430865.1 of Entrophospora sp. SA101. Classification (NCBI taxonomy): domain Eukaryota; kingdom Fungi; phylum Glomeromycota; class Glomeromycetes; order Entrophosporales; family Entrophosporaceae; genus Entrophospora; species Entrophospora sp. SA101. The sequence continues at coordinate 56,248 of CAUDNR010004163.1, read as the reverse complement.
GGCTCATTCATAAAACCTCATAGTTGTTACTTTTCAATGATACATGCTCCATATATACTTTATTATATATATGTAATTCACTGTATTGCATGTTTATATATGCAAGAATATCTGAGCTTAAACTATTTACGTCAATATAATTTGCTCTTATTTATTATATTTATCTGTTTCACTAATTTAATTCGTAAATTCGTTGAATAAATATAAATAGTGTAAATATAAATATAAATAATATATATATATTACAAAAAGAATTTAAAAATAATAGTAGTATTTTTGAAATAATAATAACCTTAATTATACCTGATTTTTTTTAACCAATTGCAAATTATATCAAATTTATATCACACAATCCTTTTTTTTATTTCAATAAACAATTATTTTTTTTATAAAAAAATAAATTTACTTTCCTTTATTTCTGCTTTTCCCTAACTCTTTTTATTTCTTTTGTATGGTAAAAAATAATACCCGTACATAGAGACTAAACACGAGCTACCACAAATATAGCTAATACTCACTTGCACCAATTAAACTTCTATTGTTTTTTCCTTTCCATTTTTTTCAATCTTCATTTCTCCTCAAATTATTATTTATTATTATTAAACGACAAAAATAAAAAAGTTCATTTATCTTTCCAAATTAATAAATATATATTATGAATAGATTCAAGAGGAAACAAGATTTAAAAAAACGTTTAGAAGAATACAATAATAAGATATTACAAGATTCAGTTGATCAACCAATATCAAATACTAACGCTCCACTTTCTTTACCACCTGCCTCAGAATTTCGCACTTCACTCATCTTACCACAACTAACCAAAAGGTTTAGTGTACTAAGAAGAGGTGAAAATAATAACAATACTACTGCCATTACTAATGCTAATGAGGAGGGAAACAATTCATCATCATCATCATCATCATCATCATCATCATCAGCATCATCATCATCATCATCATCAAATGCATCATCATTATCATCATCATCAAGTGCATCATCATCACCATCATCATCATCATCATCATCAAGTGTATCATCATCATCACAATCACCATTTCAATCATCAAAACCTATTGCTATAAAACAACCATCTTCACTTAGTAATGTAACTAATGCCTTTTCTAATATTGTTGATAGTAATTACGATGAATCAGGTATTTTATGTTATAATTATAAATGTACATATTATAAACACCTCAAGTATAAAATATAAATTTTTTCTCCTTTTATTTTATTTAGGAAAACTTTCATATAATTATAATGGATCTATTAATAATTTTTCACCATCAACTTCTCCAAATTACACACCAACACTTTCAACAACAAATAAAAATATAGGTTTATTGAGCGGCTCAGCAATTTATAATGGTCAAACATTAAATAATACTGATAATAATACTGTTGCTGATAATAATGACAATACTATTATTATTTCTAATAATAATAATACTAGTAACAACAATATCAACAACAATGTTAATAATAACAATAGCAATAATATAGAAAAAGCTGATGATAATATTATTAATGATAATTCAACAATTCAAAAGCAGCAGCAACAAAAACAACAACAACATGAAGATGATGATGATTCGGGTTTGAATGAAATTAGACAAATTGATTTTAAATCGAAAAACCGCGAATCCGGTTTATTAGAAAACCCGGCAAAGGATCGTCCAAAACCTCCAAGAAATAGACCTCTTTCTATAACTAAGATATCTGGTAATAAGTGGAATGATAATTCATCAACCACAATATCAAATAATAATCATTTGGCTTTTACATCATTACAACCACCGCCTTCATCTTCTACTACAGTATCCACACCCACCGCACCCACTGCTTTTCTTCCACTTTCATCTCTTGCTCCCCCTTCCAACAATGGTACTAATAACGATGGAAATGCAACCAAAGTTCCACCGTCACCATTACCACATAATTTGTCATCACCTTTGATACGTTCTCCATTGGAAAAATTATCTGAAGGTTTAATGCAATCAATGCAATCAATGAAATCCGTCAACGACACAACCTTGAATGGTAAAAAGCTCAATAATCAAAATGCCGTGATTGGTCTACCCTCTTCTCCAAAATTAAATGTAAATACTCCTTTCTTCAGACCAATTTATCCACCACAAACTCCTTTGCAAACATTAGATCAAATCATTAACGAAAACCAAGAAGTTAATAATAATAATTACGTTGTTGATGGAGGTGGTGACGATGTTTATAATGTTAATGATAATTATGTTAATTATAACGACGAATCAATTATAGATTCTTCTTCTCCGACTGATCCGATGATAGCATCATTTGCGTATAACAATACTATTGATGATAACAACAATAATAATGATTACATATATAATGATAAACTATATAATGAAAATATTATTTATATTCAACAACAAAAATCATTATTCCAACAAAAACAATTATTAAATAAACAACAACAACAACAACAACAATTATTATTGTATCAGAAATTACAATCATCAAAGCAACTCCCCCCTCATTTTTCTTCTGATCGTTCCTCAATTGGTTCTACAATTGCATCTTCATTACAAAGAATGAAAATTGTAAATAATAACAATAACATTAACAACAACAATAAAAACTATATTACTAATAATGATGATGATCCTAGGACATTTTCTATGGATTCTTCTAATATTGACTATAACAGCAACATCAACGACAACAACAATGACGGTAGAACATATACTATGTACTCCAATAATAACACAATTAGATCAAGCACCATGGATTCAAATACTATCGTAATGAATTCTTCAGATTCTAGTACACTTAGATCAAACACACTAGATTCCAATGTTAAAATGTCAATGATGTACGACAATTTCAAAATAGTCGAAGATGATGAGTATCAATACAATAATCATCTACAACAAAAAATGCCAACCACTTCTCAATTCAACGGCTTTGATAATATCAATTCTTTTGGTCCTGGTTATGATCCTAAATATGCGATGATGAATAATATTAATAATATGTATAATAATAGTAATAATAATAATAATAATAATAATAATAATAATATTAATAATAATAATAATAATAATAATAATAATATTAATAATAATAATAATAATAATAATTATAATAATAATAATAATAATATTAATAATAATAATTATATTAATAGTATCAACAATAACAATAATGATGATAATAATTATATTAATAGTATCAACAATAACAATAATGATGATAATAATAATGATACACCAAACAATAATATTAATACGATTAATACGAATAATAATATGAATAACAATAATGATGATGATGCGAATAAACGTACAATTCGTATCGGTTTAAACCCTCCACCTAAACCACAACCTCCCCCATTATCACTTACTGAAACTCTGATAGCTTCAGGCCATTCAGATATTGCTCATCAATTGTTAATAAAAAGAGCAGCTGAGCAGCTATCTCAACAAGAATTTTTATCACAACAAAATCAATTACACCAACAATACAACCAACAAAATCACCTTTTCTCATCTACAACATTATCAATGACGACTTCAAAATCAATTCCAATACGTAAATGGCCATCGAAAAAAACCAATTCAATAAAAAGTATATCCGAGCCTCAACTTGTTTCCACCTCATCAAACGTAAAAACCGTTCCTATAGTACAATTAGATCAACACGATGATGATGAAAATAATAGGTCTCGTAGAAAAATTTCATTTAGAGATAGCAATAATACTAATAATGATAATAAGGTGATAAGTAAATCTATAAGAAAAATTAAAGATGTTTTCACGAGCGATAGCAAATCTTCAAATAATAATCTATCACCTAAATCGTCAGCTGAGAATTTGCCTAAAAAATTCATTTCAGACGAAAATCTAAATAATCGATTTGTATCATATAATAATGATATATCTAAAAGAAGAGCCTACAGTACAAGGGAAAACAATAAACCAAATGAAAAATTAAGACAAGATATACGAAATAAATTGACGTTTATCAAAGGTGGATTCGATGATAATAATAATAATGTTAATAATATCAATAATAATAGTGTTGTTAAATTTGCAGATGTTAATAACAGCAATAATAATGGCAATAACAACAACATCAAAACTTCAGTCGATGATGTTGGTGATAATTCATCAGGTCGTCAACCATTTTATGATATTGACAGTCTTAAAAAACATGCTGAAATGGTAACAAGATATTCCAATAACAAAAAAGGTATTAGCGGTGTTGTCAATGGACTGAGATCACGTTCTGCATCACAATCTTCACAATCTGCCGTTTCCGGTAGAGATTCATCATCATCCACAGAGAAAAAATCTTTAAAAGATCGTGAAGAGAATAACAACAACAACAACAACAACAACAACAATAATAATAATAAAATTGATTCAAATAAAATGAATCAAGATAATCAAAGTCCATTAACCAATCTTACTGTAAATATTCCCAATGATGATAACAATAACAATAACAATAATCATAATGAAAACAACAACAACATCAGCAACACTGCAGGATTATCGCAAGCAACAGCAAATAATAATTATAGTGGTGGAGTTACTACTGGTTCAGATAGTATGCCAAGTAGTCCAGTATCATCTTATAGTCCAGCTAGTACAATGTCCTCATTTAGCGACGTCACATCAGCAGCATCTTCTCCACCACTAATTACACCACGTAATCCACTAAGAAACCCCGCATCTTTCAAACAACAAAACAAACTAGATCAAAAATTGAATGCAATCAGTGGTGGCTCAATTGTTGACTCGCCGAAACGTAATAATTCTGCTGGTAGTAGTAAGAGTGGTATCAGTAGTGATAATTATTCGGATGTTAGTGATGACAAAGGAGAAACAAAAGACTCCCGAAGTGCTAGATTATTATCTATTTTTAATAATAGTCGTAATAGTAGTGGTAATGGTGTTGGTGGAAAAACAAATAGTAATGATAACTTATTAAAGATTTCATTACAAAAATCAAATAAAGATTCAAAATCAGATGGTGATAATGGTGATATTAATGGAGAAAGTCAAGATAATAAAAATGATAGCAAATTGCGAAATAAAGTTATTCGTCGAACCATCATCATCACCAAACCTTTTCTTCCCCCATTACCCGAAGGCGATGATACAATTGCTTCTTCAACAAAAGATAACGATAAATCGCCTATTATGAGTGAAGATGGTTCTAATCTTTTGGTTGTTCCAACATTAAAACCTGCCGCTAATCGTCCTCCCACACCAATACCATCACCAAATACAAGAGATAATGTTATCAATACACCTTACAATATTCCAATACCTCCAATTCCAACAGACAAGCAAACTCAAATTAATACTAGCACCAGCACTGGATCAAAACGTATGAGTAAGTCTAGTATTGCATCATCGAATTCAGGTCGTACGAGGAAAACCAAAAGTGTTTACAGTGATAGTTTATATGATTATTATGATTATTCTGATGATCAAGAAGGTGATGATGAAGACGAAGTTGAAGGTAATGGTAAACTTCAAAAACGTGAAACCAGAAGAGACTCCAATAGTATGAGAAACGAGCAAAAACAAACTATTAGTGATAATAACAGTGCAATTATAATATTTAATGAAGATGATGAAGCAGTTGACGATGAAGAAGTAAACGGAACAGAAGCAGTAGATGATTTTGAGCAACATTCACATGTTGAAGTACTTGAAATGGAAGACGGATCATATGTTTGGCAAGTAATAAACGGTCTTAGAAGTAATGGCATGGAAGATCACCACGGCTATTATTATTCTGGTGATGAGTATGTATCAAGTTCAGAAGTACGGCCTCAAGATTTCGACTATAAGATGGATGATGATCAAGTGTCACAATTTTCTGATATAAAAAATGGTCAATTGGAATATCACTATGGTTTTCCAAGTCCTTTACATTTACCTGGTGTACAACCACGTCAAAAACAACAACTTCTAACGCCAGAAAATCCAAAAAAAATAATTATCAATAACCGTGATAATTTCGATGATGATTTCGGTGATAATTTTGACGATAATCTTGATGATGTTAATATGCCAAAAACAAACGTTTACTTTGCTAAAGATGTCACATTGCCAAAGTTATTAGAAGAGATGACAAGAGGTTTAGGCAGTGTTATTGATTATAATCGAGATGATATGTACAGTGGTGAATTTGTTACAGGTGATGTCACTGGAGGAGTTATTGGCGGCATGACTGTTGAAGAAAAATTGGAACAAGTCATGAGATCTTTGGGTGTTGATGATAATGTAGGTATATATGTTGGATAGTAGCAAAGACAATCAGTTAGTTATTTGGATAATTAGTAAGCTGTATTAGTAAGCTGTAGCAGTTAATAGTGTACGTTTATTGATCCATTATTTCATAGCACATTACATATATTGGGCTATGCTGTGGACTATTAATATATGTTTGTAATGATACATCATCAATTCTCAAAAAAAAAAAAAAAAAAAAAAGACTTTATTACCAACGAATTTATTAATTCTTTTTTCAAAAAAAAAAAAATATATATATACATATTTAAAAAATCAAATTTTAGAATACTTTATTTATTTATTAAAAATTTTTAGATTTAAAAAAAAAAATATCATACATATATACATTATAAATACACACACACACACACACATTTAATTATATTTTTATTTATTTGTAAAATAGAGGCTCCAGAAACTTATAATAAATAAAATATAAAACTTGTATTAGTAAATTCAGGAAGTTCTATTAGGACCAATCTTTTAAAATGTATAGGCTCAATAATCAAATATGCTAGAGCAAAAACTCATTGCTGTAAAGCAAATCTTTGAATGAGAACATAATGCCATTTTGAATATCCGTAGCCTTATATAATAGAGAGATCCTTTCGATATAAAGGATGTTACACGATTCGAACGCAATTAACGAATTTGTTCCAAAATGAATTTCTTGAATATGGATTAATTCAATCTAGATAACTTTTCGGTTTTAGAAGTAGAAGTCGTCATAGCAATATGGATAAAATTTTGTTAAGTCTACTACAACTTTATTAAATATTCTAGGTTTTGTTTTTCATCAAAAAGAGGTTCTCGATTTTTTTTTTTTTGCCAATTTTTAAAGCTTCAATAAGTTCATTGTTTTGAAAGTCATTATAAATCTCTTTGAAGTTTTGTTCTAATTCTTGGTTGTATTTTTCCGAGAAAATAAGCAAACTTGAGAGAATTTGTTTAAATTCCTTTGCACTTTTTTTTTGTACTTTTAAATTATTCTATAACTTCCGCTATTGTATCTATTCGTAGTCTTGGCCCATTTTTTTTCTGTTCCTCGACAGTTTCTTTTTTTTTCAATAAAAATCTTTTAAATGTTCAAGTTATTAATAAAATCAAGCCAATCCCAAAAGAAACAAAAAAGTAATGATGCCGTCAATTTAATTTAAAACTTTCTCGAAAAGGTAAAGTATTCTTTTTTCTATTCATTTTCGTTTATCCCCACCTTGAGAAGTTCGTTTATATAGAGTTTGTTCTAACTTACATGTTCCTTTTGCTTGAATCCATAAAGTATTTAATCAAAAATTACAAAAGATAATCAGCTTTTTAATTTTTTACTTTAAGAATTCGTTTTTTCTTCAACAGTATATAATAGCTTTGTAATCCGAGGCATCTTTTAATTTGTAGCTACACAGTGAGTCTCGGTATAGCGGATAATTTGGGCAATTAGAACAAAAATTTCATACCGAGATTAATTCAAGATTTAATTAGTAAATCCGTTAAACCGAGAGAATTTACTTATAGACGGTTCTGAGCTTTGATCCGTTAAACCGAGAGTTTTATTAGACATCCGCTATACCGAGGTCCGCTATACCAAGACTTACTGTGTATTTTTTTCTTTTGCTTGGATTTTTTTTTTCATCTTTTACTTTTTTTTTTTTTTTGATTGCCCAAGTTGCAAGTACAACCGAAGGAACTAGCTCCAAAAATCTTCTCATCACATTTGCACAAAAGTTGTTTTTCCTATACAGGTCACTCCAGTTATAAGGACCTTCTTGGGACAAGCAAAAAATGTCCGTATAATAATAACGAAAAGTTCATATAAATCACGTGATTTAAAAAGGCTATATATTATTATTATAAAATAACAAAATTATTTTCTTTTATTATTGGATAATTCATTTCATAATTCTTTTGTTGTTAAATACCTTGTTTGAAAACGTCAACAAACAAAAACAAAAACAGTTATGAATAAATTTTCTTTATTGTTAAAAATGTAAAGAAAGATACTTTATCACAAATCAATTTCTTTGTCTTTTTTTGAAAGTGTAGGTACTTTATAATCATCAAAAAAAACAATTCATAAAATTTTCTTTATTGTTAATAAGAAAGAGATCGTAAAGAATGAATTGAAAATAATAAATACTTTGTTACCAAAAACAATTTGTATATTAAGTATTGTGTTAATAAACTTGATTTAATATTAGAATTTTATTTATAAAACTTGTTTTTTGAAAAAATGTCACTATAACGAGACGGGAGTGATGTATAGGGTGATAGTTCCCTTTGAATATTATATACAATGTGATATCGTTTCTAAATACTTGTTTTTTTCCTCATCAAAAATCTAATGTGCTTGTTAAGCGTTTTCTCGGCATATTTTTGACTTCCAAATTATTTGAAGCATCTTTTAATTATTTTGTGCCTTATAAAAAAAAATAACGTATGGAATTCTGTATGTTAAATACTAATTATAATTATAATTATAATGTATTTCTTATCATCATTCAACTTGGAAAATTTTTTTAAGCGGCTTAGCCAGGCTAAATTAATTAGACGATAAAGAAAATTTTCTCTTTAGTGTAGAATTAGAATGACAAAAGAAAAAACATCGTTTGCTCAAAAAAATAAATAAATACAATATTCGTAGCAGGATAAAATATCATAATAAAGAAAGCAATAATAATCAAATAATAATAATGGTGGCGAGTTAGGAGATATAATTGGATTTAAACCATCTCTACTACTATGACATAAAAAGTTTAAATTTATATTTAACTTCACTGAATAAATTTAATGATGAACTTTTTCTATCAATTAGTGTTGGCCGCCAAAACTATTTCGAAGAGGCGAAAGTCAAATCTAAAATTAAAAGTTATATGTCAAATCTAAATCAAGAGTCAATAGTCAAAAAATCAAAACTAGTTTCGACTTTCGCACGGTTGCGAAACTCTCTAGTTTTGGAAACCAACACTAGTATCAATCCAACTTGCAAAAAGCAAAGTGAGTTCTGAACATCTTGATGATGATGATGATGATGATTTTACCATATTACTAGCATGTCTTTTAGATTGATAATGCAATTTTTTTTCAATGTTATATCGTTCCTAGAGATAATTAGCTATAATATTTGAAATACATCTTGGCTGTCAATTGGTAGTGGATTGGTACAATTTGGAATTGTGGGGTTTGTATTAATGAAAATATTGCCAGATGGATTTCCATCTGGTCTAATTGTAAATAAAAAAGATTAATTAGTCGAAGGAGGCCTGTAAAAATGTTGAGAAGGAAAATGTCTTTGTAAGGGTTGAACTAGTACTAGTGATTGTATCCGCCGAATGATATTCACCGATTATTCATCGATTATCCGGTTAATCGAAATTTTCGCCGGATAATCAACGGTTCCAACCACTAGGTCGAACTGATATCGAATTTTGTTTTGGGCTAATATCATTACCATTGCTTTAGCATAGAAAATCAAAGGGAAAAACAGAAGAGCTTTTTGGAATAATGATTTTTTTTTGATGATGTTTAACATTGTCGTTAAAATAATAATTATTTTCTGAAAGGGTGACAGAATTCTTATTCACTTTTAATCATTAAAGAATTTTATTGATTTTTTTTAAAAAAAATTAACAGTTTAAATCAAATAAACAATAATTGCTAATAATAAAGCTGCAAATAGTGACATATTCTTAACCAAACTAAAGAAAGGAAAGGAATTTTAGTTAGATAACGTGGAATCTCGAACTCGAAAAATAAAAAAATCACACACATGTACTTTCACACTTACAATTTATCATTGTTTACCGGTTTACAAAATAGTTTTGTTTTTTTGCGGAGCGCAATACCAACATTTTCCCATTCGAGCACCTTGTGATGTTCCTCTGTCAACCCTTCAATAATTTTGCCTTTACTTGTTACTCGTAAAGTCTTTAATTCTTTCTCCTGTTCTTCGCCTGATAATAATTGTTCAATAAATTCAACCGATCGTTTCAAGGATACGTTTGCTAATATACTAAACTCGAATAACTATTTTTAAAAATACCATTATTATTACTACCACTCCTACTATTATTATTATTTCGCATAATTAATATTAATTTTTTAAATTTAAAACTTTGTGAAAAATTACCTGGAAGACGTGAGGCATTTCTTCATAAATCTCAAGGACAACTTTTGTGGGCGCTTTATAAGGCGATTTTTCAAATTTTTCAGCATGGTAATAGGGCAAATTATACTTTCCTGGATTAGCAGCTTTATGGGCCAAGTAAATACATTCATCTCTTAATTTTTCTCCATCGCCTGCTTGCTATACAAAAAAAAAAAATTTTTATTTTTTATCATCGCAAGATTTGGCACACATTTTTTTTAAAAAAAGTATTTACCACTAATATCGGTGGTAAACCACCCAAACTTTCGGCCAATAATGGAGAAACATATGGAATTGCTGCTCCTTCATTAGACACATAAAGATGTAAACGATCATCGTGATCAAATGATTTATGCCAAAATTTTGGTTTATTATCAACATTAAATTGGATTTTTTCAGTCAAGTTTTTCGCTTTTTGTTCAAATTCTTCCCACGCAGGAGATGTTATACCTTGAAAATTTTTCTCCGTCAAATAATCTGATTCATTAAATTTTGGGTCCATTGCCGATGGCATCGAGTGAGACAAATCAACCCACGGTGACCACATAACAGCACCGGCTGGTGAAGGTAATTTTGAGTCACGTATAGCAAGTAATGTTGCCATTACTAGACCACCACCTGCACTATCACCCATAATTACAATATTCTTGGGTTCAATTGGTAGGAAATTGGCATCTTTTGGTGGGTTAATAAGATAATTGTAGGCGGTTATCGAGTCGTGTAAAGCGGCAGGAAATTGATTTTGTGGTGCGAGTCTATAATTTATTGCTTAGGGAAGTAAAATTATATGTTGTCAGTCGGTTTAAAAAAAAATTTTTTTTTTTTGTCAAAATTTCATTTCAAAATTAGTATTAATTAATTAATTACCAAATACTCTTGCATTTGCAAGTTTTGCAATTTTAGAAGTAAACATGCGATGAGATTTGGCGGAACACAAAGCATATGCGCCACCGTGTAAATACAAAATAACTTTATCATATTTTTTCTTTTTATCATTGCTTTCATTTTTTTCATTTTTTTCCTTGGCGTAAACCCATTCACATTCTAATCCATTCCCAATACCAAAACTCTTCCAATCATCAAGAAGCACATGATTATAATCTTTCAGAATCTCATCAATGTAAATTTGTGATTTTTTACGAAGTGAATTTGACAATGTCAGCTCATTGATAAGTATATCATCATCAATGGTTCCAAAACTTGCAAAAGACCCTTGTTGACCATATTCGATAGTATATTCGCACATTAAATCAAACGATTTTTTTAAAAATCTGTAAGTCAAATAGAACTTCAAGTCCCATGATGGTTGTGGTGGTCCGTAACGATAATAATCGATTACGGATGAGAATACCGTGGGTAATTTTGGAAGTACGGTTGATAATGTTGAGAGATCTGGCATTTTTTTATTTTTACAAAAAAAATTTTAAATAATTTTTTACAAATATAATAATAATATTTAATTTTTGTCATGAGACTGTTTATTTATAAAGATTTCCTTCGGCAAAACCATCAGACCAAAACATGAGAGATTTGTGTAACTATTTTTCAAAAAACTTTAATTAAAAAAAAATTCCCTTATTTGTTCAAAGGTTATCTAATGAATGGATGAATGAATGGATATGAAATAAATGGATATGAAACGAATATGAATAATAATAAAAATTATTATTACCATAAAGTCTGGAAAAACGATAGGAAGGAGATTCAGTAAAACCAACTTCCGAAGCCTTCTGGCCAAATTTGTGACTTATAATTGAAAATATTAGACCCTGTTTGCATAATAAAAAAAAAGTTAATCTAATAGGATTGTTTTCTTTTTATTCTTATCATCAATATTCGGTTATGCTATATACCAAATCAGCAATGATCATCATATTAATCGAGTGAAAAGATCAACCGACTAAACCAAGTTTAGTAGGCTCCCGGATAATTTTTATCCACTCTAAAATTCTCTACCCCATTTTTTTTACATGCCACAAGAAAATTTAACTTTATCCACTTAACATATGATTTCATATAAATATGATAGATTTAAATTTTATTTCTTTGCTCATAATGTCACACGACTTTTAAAAAACTTTACTCGGGATTCGATAATATTATATATAGCAAGTTTTTCTTATAGCCTTACGCAAAAATAACTTCTAGATTTAATTATGTTAACAATGATAATAGACTAACTAACATGAGAAGCACAAGAACCTTTCTCTATTTTTCTACTGATAACCACGAAGCTTTTCAACATTTTTTTCTCAAAGGATAGGCTCTTCATCCATCTGGTTACCCTAATAAGTCTTTAAAGAAAAGAGAACAAGTCATATGTTAAAAAAAAAAATTAAAAAGTTTTGTCTTTGCAATGGATTCTTTACATGCAAAAACACTTTTAAAAGACTTGGAAAATTTTTCTTAATTCAAATGTAAATTTTAATAAATATAGCTGAATTGGCTGCAACATATGACAACATTGAAATATTTTATTTAATTTTAGATCTTTATGAGAGTGTTTTTCCTTTACATTATTGTTTGTTCACTTGTTTAGATTCACAGAGATTCGATATATTTTTACATATAGGTTCACGTGGTATTTATGCTATTTGGGAAACAGTTGTTTATTGTTGGATTCTGAAATAGGATTATTAAGAAATTGGATAAAAATTTATTAAATCATGATAGTGCGCAACGTTACTACTCCCTTTTAATATTCGAAAACATTACAAATATCTCGATTACTATTACTATTACTATTATGAATCAACAGAAACCAATCTGCTAAAATAATTAGATGATAATAATAATAAATTCTTTTACATTCATTTTTACGTCTGGGATTTTAGTGCAGAATTCAGTAGCATAGACAATTAGTTGAAAGATGTGTCCATTTGGATATTACTTGGAATGACTCAAAAGAAAAAAACATACATTTTCTCAAAAAAAAAAAAAAAAAAAAACAATGTTTTAGCAGGATAAAGGACAATAATAATTAGAGTTTCTATCCTTAATATTCGGATTATCTATTTTATTCAAATAAACTCGAATTCATAATGAATAAAATAACTTTATTCGAATAGGAACCTAGCAACAAATAGTTATAATAATAATACCGGCAAGCTTAGCATCATCTGAGAAGTTTTTTCATCAATTGAGATTTATTTACAAAGAAAAAGAAATAAACTTGGTAAAAATAATAAATCAACCAATATTTGTGAATTCATGTATCATTTGTCTAGTAAATTATATAAAAATATAAGATAAAAAACCACCAGAACAATTGTATCAAGTTATTTTGTCGCTTTGGCACAATCTATGCTACACTTTCATTATTATCACCATCTTCGTTACATCATAATAACAAATTATAGTATTAGCATGGATTTCGTACCTTCCTATTCCGACTTATTTTCATATATATTAAAATTAATATTCAGTACTTTGAATACACACGATTATTTGGAGAGTATTAATATTAATATGTATTCCGTATTTGGGATTTGGACTGGGAATTGTTATATTCATCATTATTGTTATGCGGACGACACTGCGTGAAGAGAAAAGAAAAGTCATGTTTTATTTGTTTGATTTCAACCAATCAAAACATAGAAAAATACATGATAGTTTTAATTTATATAAAAAACCACCAGAGTAGAGATGGGCAAATGGCGTATAGTTGAACACTATACGATACTATACGATACTTTACATATAGTGCGTATAGTGCATATAGTACGTATAGTGCATATAGTACGTATAGTACGTATAGTACGTATAGTACGTATAGTAGTGTTGAAATTTGATTGGGTGATTTTCAAATAATAAGAAAAAAAAATTTTTGGCTATTACGATAAGCATAAATCTTTAATTTATTCAACCTACACTTTTTTAGGTTTTATTTATGAATCATTAATTATATTGAATGAATTAAATATCATGAAAATCAAAACTGCTTTCATTTTTATTTGATTCTTCAATAAAATTTTCATCAGCTTCCTTGATGAAATTTTCAATTATGTTGTAACTTATCTGTACACTCTAGTATTTGAAGTATTAAAATGTTCTCCAAAATAATTTCTTTTAATTTGAATTGTGGCATTTGGACAAAGACGTAAATGTTTTTCACATCTAGATATTGAACTAGAACGTTAATATTAAAATGTTGCCAAATTGCAGGCAAGTTTAAAATATATATATCATGAGAAGAGTATTAATTAATTTTTATAATATTACTATTTGGCAATAACCTAAACAGGAATTGATTTACATTTACTACTATATTTTTCTAGAACTATATGCACTATACATATCACTATACGTATAATATTATACGTATAGTACTGATCTGCCCATCTCTACACCAGAGTAATTGCACAGGAGGAAAAATACTCGGGCTACCTATTGTTTAATCATCTTGGCATAAACATATAGGGTCTGGGATACTTTACCGACAATCAAAGTAAAGTCGAACTTGACATAGAAATGGTCTTGCGAGGAACACCATGACCCCACAGAAACCACAAGATCGTAATTGTGAAATACGGATTCAAACAGTATTAAATGACTGTAAAGGAGTAATGATATTGGCGCATGATGTTTCATGTGAGGAAAATATATTGACGCCTGATTTCATAGAAAACAAATTAATTTAGTTAATTTAATTATTATTATTATATACTGTTATTTTTTTTTAAAACAGAAGAATGCCAAAAGATCCGAAAAGAAAAATCGCATGTTTTAGAAAAAAAATATGATGAGTAAGTGTTATTTTTTTTTTAAAGTGGTGGTAGTTGCATGCAAGCACTATTGCTATTCTAGTCATAATAATAAAACAACATGTAAAAATATTTATTTTGAACATTCTAGTAATTCTTCTTCGTCCTCTTCATCTTCATTGAAAGTAAGTTTATCATGTTATTTCAAATGGATAAGACTGTTTGTTTTATTTTTAGTAAGTTTAGTTTCTGATTATAAAGTTTAAAACTTAAAGATTCTTAGGGAAAGTAGTGTTCTAAAACTCAGCGAAATATATAAAGTTGATGAATCTACCATAGCAAATATCTTAGAAAGGAATAATGATCTCTTAGATGATCTGGATGATTCATTTATAAATATAACAAAAGTCTTGGATAGCCACTTTGACGAAAATAATGAAATTTTAGATGATAATTATGATAATTACCTTGAATCACAAGACGGTGAATCATCATTTGAATATTATAATAATTTATCATCTACATCTGGTCTTGATAATGAACCATCGATTGTTGAACATTCTAAAGGTAAATAATAGATTTGAAACTCATTCTTTCTACAAAATTTATTTTATTACTATTAACAATAAAATACAATAAAGATGTGAAAAGTTTGAAAGTTGCTGGTGGAGTAAAAAAGGTATATTTTGTTATTATATTAATTCTCTTATTCTTTTGTTAAAGAGGTGTTTTTTATTTTATATATTAAAATAAAAACCTTTTATTTGTTTATTAATAGTCTTATTGCCACAAACCAGGAATTGTAGCCTTGCATGAAATCCGCTACTACCAGAAAAGCACCAACCTTTTGATCAGTAAATTATCTTTCAAACATCTTATTAATCAGATTGCTCAAAACCTTCAACCAGACACAAGTTTTCGATCATCTTCTATCCAGGATTTGCAAGAAAGGACTAGTGCTGTAATTTTTTATGGTGGTAGTAATCATAGTTGCGTCATATAAAAAGCGGTTGCAATTACCTTTGCAACCACTTTTACAGTCGATCTGTTGTCTTTTTTGTATTATGGCATTAGTCCTTAATATTATTGTTTTCTTTAAAATGAGAGATTATCTGTATTAATAAACCCTATTTTATTATTAATACTTAAAATAGATTTCAGAAGCATATCTTGTTAATTTATTAGAAGATGCTTGGTTGGCAGCAACTCATGCTAATTGTGTTACCATTCAACCTAAAGATATTGAACTTGTTTTACATCTTTGTGGAAGAAGATTTTAATTGACATGATTATTTGCATTTATTATAAAATTGCTGATAATATGGTTACCTTTATTTTTATTATATGTAAAATTCATAACTGTTGTTTTTACCACCAACTATAATTGTTAAATATTAATCAAAAAATTAAAAAGATCTGCTAACACTAATCACATGTTACTTGATAATTATGATAAGTCAATGGGTTATGTGAATTCAATATATAAAACATTTATAAAAACTTTACTTGTGCTAATATAACAAGCCATTGAGAAATTTTCTTAGGAATTCAAAAGTAGTTTAATTAGTAAAATTTTTATCAGTTTTAATTTTTATTTATTTAAATACACCTGCCCACAAAAAAGTATTTGGACAAAAGTATTTCTCAAAAGCTAATGAGGAAACATGATTTGTTTTAAGTAAAAATTCTCAATAGGTTTGATAAAATTTTTTTTTATTAATACTCAGCATCTAATAAAAACTTAGTTACTATAGTATGTAATATTATTGTCTTCTTTGCCTCCACATCTTCCTTTTCCTGCTTTCCTTTAAAATTTTGTTTTTTTGATAGATTTTACAGTAGAGATAGCAGTACCCTTTTCTTTCTACATAAATTGCAGATTTCAGTTATTGTTTCATTAAATCATGAATTTAACTCTGTCCTTTTATCAAATGATTGTTTAAACCTTCCCACAGTTCTTTCAATCTTTTTTATCAACCATTTTGACAACTTTTTGGTTAATATTATCCAATGAAATAAAATTGCCAGTTTATCTTGATCATTGATAGCAGTTAATTTAAATCTAGGCATAATTATTTTTCATGTGATCAGTTGAGGATTTTTATTTTCTCTTTTACCGTAAAGTCTGGAAAGATAGCATTCCCTTTTTACATACGTGTAACATTTTTTTTATATTGACGCTCAATTGTTTTAAAGTAGGGGGTGCTATCTTTCGGGGGGTGCTATCTTTCCAGACTTTACGGTATATCAATTATTGATATATATTTGCAGATCCACTTAAATTTGATTCTTTTCTGTCTACTTTGTTTGTCACAACAGAGCCAATTTTAAAACCTCTTCAATTTTAAAACAATTATTAAAAACCTACAAAGTGAACATAAAATTATATATATAGTGTTAACAAAAAACAATGAATATAATGGTTCTAATGAATATGAAGAGGCAATAAATTTTTTAGAAAAAGGTTGTAAATGTGGTTGCTCTTTGAGAATTCCCAAGGATGAATTTGCAGAATTAAGGGAGTCATTTCAAGCTCTTTCCAAGTCTGAACAAGATATATTTTTGATGGCCCAACTTAAGGCAATGGATGGTGGATCAATAAGCACTAGTAGACGCCTTAAAAAGAAAACCAGATCTAATAAAAGAACTTTCTATCACTGGGATCACAATACACTCCTTTGTCAAGAAACTTATCTCAATATGTTAGGAATTGGCAGAACTTATTTTGAAAATATTAGAAATCATCTAATAAGCAATGGACTTTTACCAAGAATCCATGGTAATATCAAAAGAATGCCTCAATGGAAAACTAAAATGATGATTGATAAAAATGTTGCAGAAATAGTAAAGAATTTTCTGGAAAAATATGCAGAAGTTCATGGATTACCAAGTCCAGGAAGAAGTATCAATAGAATAACTCAATCAATTGTATTTTTATCAGCTGAAATGAGTTATAAATCAGTACATAGAGATTTTCTAGCTGGTCTGGAAGAAGATAACAAATTGAAATCCCTAAAATATGATGCTTTTAGAAAATTGTGACATCAATTGACACCAGAGATTCAAATTATGAGTCCCAGGACTGGTTTGTGTGATATTTGTCAACATTTTAGAGATGGTTTACATTATAATGCTCACCAAGAGGAAGAAGTCAAAGATTTACTCAAAAGATTTAAAGAACATCTATCCAAGGCCAAAGTAGAAAGAAATTATTATAATAAAAATACCAAATTAGCAGAAGAACAAAGAAAACTAGTTAACCAAAATTATTCAAAGGATAAAACACAATATTGCAGTATTAATGCCACTGCACATTATAGTTATGATTGAGCCCAAAATGTTCATATACCACATTCAGATCAACAAGTAAGTAAAATCTATTACCATAGTCCATGTAAAGTTCATTTATTTGGTATTCAAGATGAAGCAATAAGGGTGCAAATTAATTATGTTCTTAATGAAAATGAAATTATAGGAAAAGGACCCAATGGCACCCTTAGCATGATTTTTGATGGAATTAAGAGATTGAATAAAGGCGAAAAACATTTAAAGATTACTTGTGATAATGCTGGGGGACAAAATAAAAACAATGTAACAATTTGGTTTTATTTATATTTAGTAATTTGTGATTATTATGAAAGCATTGAATTGAATTTCATGGTTCCAGGACATACCAAATTCAAATGTGATGGTAATTTTGGGATGATTAAAAAACTCTATAGAAGGACCAGAGTAGACTGTCTGAATCATGTGGTTGAAGTAATAAAAAAGTCTAGTCCAGCAGGATTGAATAGAGCTCAATGTTACAAAGGTGGAAAAGGTTTTCAATACTTAGATATTAAAGCAATTTTGGTAATTTATTTTAAGAAATTACCAAGTATCCAGAAATATCAACATTTTCTTTTTGAAGCACCTAATCTTGGTATAGTCAAAGCTCAGGAAACTGCTAATGGACCTTTTGTTGAATTCAATTTATTGAAAACCAGGAAAGTAGATATTTTTGAAGAAATTAGAACTTTATCTATTTTAGTAATAACACCACCCCTTTTGGATTACAAAAGACAAGAATATCTTTACCAGAATCTCCGCCCATTTGTGAAAGATGAATACAAAGATATTACTTGTCCAAGACTATTCTATACTGGCAACAAATAAAATATTTAGAACAAAAACACCTTCATTACTTTATCACACCTGTTAATTTGTCCCCTTACTGTCATTAAATTTAATCTTTTGACAAATATTGTTAACTTTAAAGTAAAAAGTATTAAAATAATCTATATACTTAATCTTAATATGCCCTCATAAAAAGGATATAAGTGTATTAAAAGAATAAAAAAAAAAAAAAGTAAAACCATGACAAACATCATAGAAGCACAAAAAAAAGTAAATAAAGAACTATTAGAAGAAAATGAAAATTTAAAGAAGCAATTAGCAGATAAAGAAGAAAATCTTAAACTAAAAATTTGGCATGTTACTGGTCAGTCTCTTGATGAAAAGGTGAAGTTAGCATGTATGCTCCTACTGGGACAAGATGATACAAAAAACTAAACAAAAAATAGATGGATGAAGGCAAGTTAAGAATGGAAATAGATCCTAACGAAACTAGAGAATGAGCCAAGAATTGTAAAAGAATTTATTTTGGTAACATTACCATTGAAGAAATGTTAGATGGATTTATTGATAGTTCTAATGAGTTAAGTTCAGAATCATTAGGCTATCTTGGAAAATGAAGGAGAACCAATAGTAAACATTATAAACAGAAGAGAGACTATGAAAAAAAGATTGAGGAGTTAGAGGCAAAAAAGGAGGAATTGGAAGCAAGAGTAGAAGAGTTAGATGATGAAGTATGAATGGAGCAAGAAGAGGCTGAAAAAGCACTAAATAAAGCCATGGAATGGAGAAAATGACAAATGTTTGAAACTGTGTTGAAGCATGATGCTGCAATGGGCAAATTTCAAGACCAAATAGATTTATTAGAAAATAATTTAGCTGCTAAAAATCAGGAAATAAACTGAAAAGATTATTTAGAAACCAAAGAATTACCATCTTTACCAAAGGAACAAAAAGAAAATAGATTGTGCAAACTCAAAAAATTAGTAAATAAAGTAAAAGAAAAAACTAAAGAGAAGTTCCAGACTTTTATTGTTCAAAAGAACAAGTAAGCCAATATGAGATTAGAATATAGAATTCTGGAAATAGCCCAGGGAGATGAACAAGAGTGTAACTTCTGCTTTCTAGATTTTGATGACCCAACTCTCCTTAATTTTGATACTGCTCCTGCTACTCATCAAATGGTGGCTCGTAATACTCCTGATGGTTATTCTGACATTGTCTTTATCTGTGGTGAATGTAAAAAAGATTATGATAATAATACTCTTCCATGATGTGAGAAATGTGGTAGGTTAAAAAGGAATAGAAACAGATGTTTTTGTAGTCATTTAAAAGCTAAATCAACTAAATCACATTCTGACAAAGAACTACTTTCACAAGCCTTCAGTTTTCGTCTAGAAAATAAAACTAGATAACTAGAAAGAGAGTTATCAATTACCAAAGAAGAATTAAAAATTGAAAGAGAGGAAATAGCCAAGTTTCAGGAAAAATCTGAAGAGTGAAGTAAAAAACAGAAACAAGAGTTATTTGATAAGATAAAGGGTTTAGAAGAAAAGATTAAGCAACTAGAAGAGGAGAACAGGAAATTAAAAGAGCAACAGAATGGTCAATTACCTGCTCAAATTGAAGTTAAAGAGACTAAAAGATGATCTTGATTGAAAATAAGAAAGTAATTGAAGAAATACTTTCCTCTTATAAATTGAAATTTATTGCAACTATCAAAGAAAGTGATATTTATTTTTCTTTTAAAGATTTTTGCTTCTTATTAGGTAATAATGCATTATCATAATGTTTTCTTTTTCCAACATTATTATTTTTCTTTCTTGGTAAATTTCATAAGTAATCCTTTCTTTTCTTAGATAAGATTCAAGTGTCTGAGTATCATTTATTTTGAAAATGTAATGAGCAATTTTTTCACCTTGTTCTTTCTTCAAAATACTTCTAATGGTGCTGTAATTCTTGGGTTCCATAGTAGACCTTATGTAAATGAGTTTCATATTAACTATTTTTGTCTAGACAAATATCATGATCACATTACATGATAATATAATTGTGATGTTAGACAAACATATTGATCCCTGAAATTCTTGATAATACCAATGTTCACTTTGTCTGGTTTTGTTGCAGCATGCCCCATATTACATACACTGCTGGGGTGTACTATGGACCAATGTAGATCAAAACTAATTAACATTATATATAAAATTTACTAATAAACTTTTTTTCAACAATTATAAAAATAAAAATTGCATCTTCTCATTCAAAAAAAAAGATACAACTATAAAATTAAGAAATATTATAACAAATGTAATGGTCCACATGGTGACAGAGTTTTTTTTAATTTTATTGGTAAAATCATCCAAAATGTTAAAAATACTGTTAAGCTTTGAAACGTATAAGCTCAATAACCAAATAAGTTAGAGTAAAAAAATTTCCATAGTTTTTTCTCTGTGATTCAAAGAATAACTTGACAGAGCGTTTTTTTAAAAATTATTAGTAGATTAAGGATTTATAAGAATTCAAAGTTATGCGATTTTATTATAAAATTTTTTCCTTCGAAAATCTTTTCCTTTTGAAGAAAATGCTTAATAAATAAACATTATTTTCTCGTTCAATTAATCTTACGGGAGATTCTACAAGGATTAAAGGATCTGAGGAATTAGTTTTCATTTTTTTGACTGCACGTGCATTATGAATTAGTCTTTTTCTTTTATTGGGCTTCGGTATTTTATTAAACACGAAGACTTTTTCTTACGACTCTTATTTATTATGAAAGATACTTTATGTTTTCTTTAAAAGGAAATGATTACCGAAAAAAAATTTTATTAATAAAATCGTACATCTTTAATCCTTTAATAAACTTTCTTTTACTAATAATTTAAAAAAAAACTCTCTGTCAGGCTATTCTTTGAATCATAAAGAAAAAAACTATGGAAAATTTTTTTACTCTAACTTGTTTGGTTATTGAGCCTATACGTTTCAAAGTTTAACAGTATTTTGGATGATTTTACCAATAAAATTAAAAAAAACTCTTTGTCACCATGTGGACCATTACATTTGTTATAATATCTCTTAATTTTATAGTTGTATCTTTTTTTTTTGAATGAGAAGATTTTTATAATTGTTGAAAAAAAAAGTTTATAGTAAAAATTTTATATGGTTAATTAGATAGTTCATCGTACAACCCAATACACTGCGTTGTTGCCAGTGTTCGAAATTCGACTGCGCCTTTACATAAACTAATCTAATTTTAGGAATTATCTGCGGTTGATTTCCATATTTAGTTAGTGCGCGCCGATTCCGCCGATTGAATTTCGAACAGTGGTTGTTGCTATTGCCTTTTTTAAATTTAACCCCTGATGATTTTGATGATTTTTCATTTATCTCAAACATAATGATAAATATATTTAATAATGTGATCAAAGCATCATGAAATAAAGGAAATGTATGAAGAAAATCATTTAAAATATATTTAACAAAAAAAATTTTTTTTATTTATATTTTTTTAAAATATTAAAATATTTTTAAATATAAAAATAATTTGTGGTATGTTATTTGATAACACTTTTTTTTGATTAAATTGATTACCAAAATAACATCATTCGAACTTCTATTATAATAAATAAAATTCACAAATAATAAAATAATAATTTAATTATTACTTAACAAAGATCATAATATTGATATTAATATATTAGTTATAATAAAATCAAAAATCTTCGCGTTTTAATTACTTATTTAGGAAGAATAGTAAATAATAATTGTTATTGTGGTTGACTATCTCTTTCCTTCACTTTTTTCTTTTTATTCGTCATTGATGTGTAATTAGTTAATGTATGCGTGTGTGCAAATGTGCGTTTATTCACACACACAAAGATATTATAGGTTGATTGTCAGAAAAGTAGAAATTTCTATATAAATTTACATACTTGGATTCTTTATTATATTATCTTCCATTTTTTATTGTAATTATTAACCAATTGGGTTGAATAATTTTTTCATCAATATTAATTTCTTTGAAGCAAACAATGTTAATTGTACGTGTTTGTGCGTATGTGGTATCATCTTAACATCATTATAACATCATAATTCAAGGGGGAAAGCAAGGGAGTAGTGAAATGATGAAATAACGCAAAATAAAATGGGGGTTTTTTTCGAGAAAAGAGTGTCGCGTGCACACTAATCTAAAGTTTTTTTTGACATGTAAAAATTACGTAGAAAAATATTTGTACTTTCTTATCAATAATAACATTGATATTGATGTAATGAATGTGTATCAAACATGACAACAATACTAAACAATAAATAAAATGCAAAAAAAATTTAATTTAACAGTTAATGCGCGTGATTTTAATTATTATCATATTGTATATTTAATTTTGATTTTTATTAATAAAAAAGTAAATCAGGAAAATTTTTTTTCCATTTTGATTGATCAACAGCGGCAAAAATAATTCATTATGCATATTTTAATGAAAAAGTAAGGTTAATAGCCATATGTTTAAAAATATATCAGATCTTCCGCAGTAATATCCTATCAAATAATCATGTGATCATTCGATCATGACGAGGAAAAAAAAGTCAATTAATTATTGCAGAATGATCAGACGTTTACGAACACATTACAATAGAACATTCTAAACTTGAATCTAGAATCTGTTGAACTTATTATCAGAACAAATAGATGACGCACCGGTTAGTTTGACGACGATAATAATAATATCGGTGGATCAACAATGACGAAATAGTGATTACTTTTGGATTCTTTAAACTGATTCTCATTCAAATCCGATACTTTTTGGAGAAAGCAAACTTTATTGTTCCATATAAATAATAAAATTACGTAAAGAAATGTGTCAAGTTATGAATATCAAAGAAATATTAAATTAATGTTCCCAGAATCAGTAGTTTGTGATTAGATAATAAATAAAAAAAGGTGTCAATTTAATGTTACACAATCCCAAACTTCCATTTTTAAATATATGCTATAACAAGGTCACAAAAACTGTAAAGAAACCAATAAACGATCATTTATTATGAGCAACACCGAACAAATTCTTTTCCTATTTAGCAAAAAATCCTTAATAATTTTTCAATTTGCTAATATTAATTAAAACTGGATTTACTATTAAAACTAGCACTACTCTGTTCTTTATTATTATTATTTTAAGGAATTCCAAGAACCTGGGAATTAATGATTATTAATACAAAAAATTAATAATAATATAATAATAATAATAATAATAATAATAATAATAATAATAATAATAATAATAATAATAATAATAATAATAATAATAATAGTAATAATAATAATAATAATAATAATAATAGTAATAATAATAGTAATAGCACTACCAAAAATATTTCCAAAAATTGGGGATCTAACACTCCGTTAGATGTATATATTCACTTGTTGAAGAAAGCAAGTTCAATATGGAAGTCTAATTTACATCTGAAAGGAAATGATATGCAAGTCTTTTTTTACTTGTCAGGAGGAGACCTTCCAATTGATAAAGCGAAAATCAAAATGAATGAAAATTTATCAAAAATCGAGGATTTGATCTTGACAAATAAATTTGTACCATTTCCACAAAGGCCAAAGCAACAAATCAACAACATCATAAAATATCAGGAAAATTTAAAACTTAAAAGTGTTGAAAAAAATCATCATTGTCTAAATGACGGTTATGAAAATAACATAACCTCAAATATTATCCCAAGAGCAATTATTCTCAATCCTAAATTGGTCACATTATGGAAAAATAATGGATACAAAGATATTTTCCACGATTACAATGATTTAGTATTAAAAGCAACTTATCTCATGTTATTTCCACCAACTATTTTCAACAACAACAACAATACTAATATTCCAGATTTAACTAAAGTTGTTTCAAGATTGAGGGAATTTGTCAATTTGGGGTTTAAATTAACCAAACTAGTCATGGGTGATGTGTTGCTATTATTTGAAAATGAATTATCGATGATTGGTGAATTAATCTTGAAATCATTCCAAATATTCAGAAATGAAGATATACAACAAATCTTGGAATATTGTTTGGTTCAAATCCTCATGCCTGAAAAAGGTCTAAAAAATTTAACCATTTTAGAATTCTTGTATGAAAAACTTGAAAATCCCGAAGAAAGTTTCCTGAAAGTATTAAATAAATATAACATAGGAAATCAATACTGTGATTGTGATTGTGGTCGCAATCATGGTGATAATAGTAATAGATTTATACGATTATTTTCGTTGAATTTAAGTGTTTATTCCTGGATATTCAAAAAATTCGAATCTGACTCTAGAGTTACGTCGAGATGTTTCGATGAAATTCTATTGGCTAGATATTATATGGACTCCCAATCAATACTCACACATATTAAGATGGAACAAGATGAATCATTAAAAACCATTTTTGAGACTTTCGATAAACTGTGCAAACAATTCTTCTTCTCAGAAATTCCCTATAAAACCTACCATTTGAAATATCTGATTAAATCGGATGAATCTGTTTTGTTGAATCGATTTTTCCGGAAATTTATACCAAATTTATTTAAAATTAAGAAAAACAGCAAGACTTTAATATTTAACACCGAGTTACAAGTTAATTGGTATGAAAAATTGTCCAAAGTAAAAAGTAATTTGGAATATTATAATGATAATAATTTATTTAAAAGTCAATTTAATCAATTTGGTGAAAAATTAAGTAAAATGAAAATTCTTAGTGAACTTCCTCCTTTTTCTAATTGTTCGAGCATTAAACGTCCAGTTAATGGTGAATCTAATTTTAAACAAGCCAATAAAAAGAAAATCAAAATTACTTGAGAATTTTAAAGTTGATTTGGCGAATGAATGAAAGGACGACAGAGTCCAAAGTTGCCGGTTATTATACCTGAAATACAAGATAAACTAAATTAAAACCTCCAAAAGATTATTTTATTTATTACAATAATAATATCTATTAATCTTAAAAAAAGGATCGAGTTCTGGTGCTGGTAGTGGAGAATTTCACGTTTATAAAGCACGTTGTTAAAGAAAATCATAGAAGAAGAGACAAATAAGTTTGGAAATGATTTAACAATTTTCTACCTTCTATTTTGGTTGATTGGTTAATTTAACATTTGAAGAAAGAAACAAAAAACTAAAGAATCAGAATCAGAATCAGAAAAGTAAAACTTTTAATAATATCAACAATAAATGTAAATAGATATTTATTCCCTCTTTCACTCATCTCATGAAATAATTTAATTAATTAATTTGTGTATTTATTGCTTGTAACAATAATAAGTTTTAATAACGGGGAAAAAATAATATTATATTATGATTAAATATATACTAATACTAATTATATTATTATAAATTATATTAATAAATAAAATAAATTTACAAAAAAAAAAAACCCATCATAGATCACCAGTATTATTAACATCAATGTTTATATGATTACCAGCACCTTCATTTAATGATGTACTGTTAAATATATTTTTATATGTGTCCATGACTAATTTTTTTTCTTCTCTCAACTTATCCAAAACTTGTGAATAACTCCACGATCTCAATTCTTGTGCTGAATCATCCACATTGGTGACATAACCACCATATCCCATTAAAGTATGAACATTAGAGTATGAATTAAAGGTTTCATTGATTAGGTTATTAATCATATTATTATTAATCATTCCAGATGGTGATGTAAAAGAGCCATTTTGATTGCAATTTATATTATTTACATTACTTTCGTTTTCATTTCGAGACCTAACACTTGAATATTTTTTGGCTTCATATGAGGTACCACTAATATCTCTTAATATTTGTTGATTTCCTGCTGGTGGTCCTCCCCAACTTTTCCAACGTGATCTTCTTGAATCCGATGCCATAATTGGCGATGATTGTCTATTTGAGTTATCATTTGATGAGCCTTTATGGTGCATGCCATTAGTAAAAAGAACTGCTTGTTGAAGTTTTTGATGAATAAATGTTCTCATGTATAGATTAATGGGAAGCTTGTAATACAATATCAATTCCAAAAATGCCCACAAAACAAAATCTTGAGTTGAAGATAAAAAAATTGATCGTGAATTTGGATTAAAAGAATTTCTATCATTAGTTGTTTCACTAATATCGTTGTTTGCATGTAAATTGGGCATACTTGTTGCCGGAGTAGATCCTGATGAAATCATTGCTGTTTTTGATTTTTGTGACAAAGATGCTGTCCCTGCAAAATTCAACATTTGTCTAATAAATTGTGCAATATGAACCCACATACCTTTTGTATGTGTAATGTATTTTTCAGCACGTACGAGCAAAATTTTGAGTGCAATAAAACTTAATATAAATGTAGCCGTTGATTCAGCTGTTATTGATACAACTTTTCCCGAATTATTTTCTTCATTTTCATCTTTGTTATCAGTAATCGGATTTGATATGTTTGATGTGCTACGAAAACCAAATGATGTAGTTTTTGATCTTAAAACTATCCCTTTATTACATGCTTTTGTAATAAAATATAAAATTCTAATCCAACAATCTGCTGCTTTTGATTTATGTGAGTCGTTTTTTGAAGGTAATGGCATAAACACAGAATCTTCTGGTTTATATTGTAAACATATTGGAATTAAAACATATGCTATAAGTTGATGTGTTGGCAAATATCTATCTAATTCAGAAAGTATATCTTGATCTGAATATACCATCATTGAAACAAACAAGTCAACCAAACTTTGACATAAATGAAGTTGCATAGGCTCTCCATCTTCTCTATCAGGTCTTAACGCAACACTCAATCCAAATGAAATATATTTTTCTTTGATGAAAGAAGCCATTGTATGATCATTCATTGTGAATTTTAATTTATCAGTTACAATAAGAACAAGTCCATCAATAAATCCAGAAAAATCGATTGATTTGTAATGTTGCCTAAATGACGGTGCAACTTGTCGTATAAGTGATGTGATACGTTTTCTTCCATCTTCAAAAGTTGTATTGAAAAGTAAAGCATCCTTAATATAATCTTTAAGAAAATTTGTCGAAATTTTTTTCTTTGCTGCTGCATAATCTTTTATCATTAAACAAATCATATTTGCCAACTTGCTATGTGAATTCTCTGATAAAATCCCTCCATATTTCTTATATTTCTGAACAAGAACCAAAAAATTTCTCTTTATTGTCATACGATCATTTTGTTGCCATTGTTTTCCAAAAGCCTGAGCTGTTGCCTCTGAAATATGTAAATCATTATTATCTATATTAAGATTATCCATTGATTCATTTTTGTTTCCATTTTCAGAATTATAAATATTGGTGTTATTAATGTTTCCCATTGAATTTATTATAGGCTTTGATGATTTAGAAAACTTGAGGAATACTTCAGTTAAAGCTGCCATTCCGTCATCCACCAATGTTCTTATTGAAGAAGATTCTTGCAACAAATGAGGTACTAAATATTGTAAAATTTGTACAAATTGTTCTGCACGAAGTGAACCAGGATCATAAGCAATAATTGTCATGAATAATCTCACCAAATCTTCTAAAGAAAATATTTTTTCTTCCTGTGTTCCTAATAAACCAGATTTTGCTTTAGATGCCATACTATTAGCCCTTTTTTTAAATGTGCCACTAAATAATGGAAGTGGGTCAGAGAATAATGTATCCACAGTTTCTAATTCATCAACTATATCATGTATCCCTAATGAATCACCCTGATTTACAGGAAAATTTAATGCTTTAAATAATTCATATAATGACAAGCTCATCCATTCACATAGTTTTGTTGATTTAATTGACCCCTTAAGAATCAAAGGTGTAAGACAACCAAGAGCCTGAAAAATAAAAGATTCGCCGTGAATACGAAAGAATTTACACCATGCAAAAATAATTGCTGATCGAATTGGTGGAATTTTTTCGGACTCGCAAAAAACTTTAAATAAAGCTGGAATAAATATAGAATAACCACGATTTGCATCAAATAATCTATGAAATCTTGTGACTGTGGTTGTATATAAAATCAATGTTTGGCCAACAATACCAAAATCATCAGCATTTTCTAAAAGAATTCTATTTGCACCATTCAAAAATATATTGAGTTCATTTCTATCATTGTAGTTTCTATTTAACCGCTCAAGCATAACCAATAAAAATTTTAACCATGTACGAGCCCTTAGAGCTGATAAAAGTTTCACATCCTTTTTTCTTCTTGTAGATGGATTAGAAAATTCACTTGTATGACCTTTAGATTTTTTTATATCTGGTAAATAATATTCATCTTCATTCAACCCACATATTGAATCTTCAGATGCATTTGTAGATGGCATTGGTATATATGCTTGTATCATCTTTTTGACTGAGTAAACTTCATGTGGACATTTAATAACAAAATTGGTCATGAAATGTATATGACCAATACGAAGAATAGCTACTTGAAACATTACAAGTGGCACATCAAGTATTTGAAATGTAACCTGATCATTTGTCAAATTTCGTGGAAACATATCCAAAGGTGAACCATCTGTGAACCAAAATTGACCATTGTTACAAAGAATATTTTCTATTTTGTTTTTCCGAAAATCGCGAACAAGTAAATCATTGACTGTAGGTACAATTTCTGCTAAAATAGGAATAACATATGTCATAAGTCCTAAACCATTACTCTTGTTATCACGTGAATACCACTTCAAAATTCCAGCAAGATGATTGAAAAGGGTATGTGAAAAGCCTGAAGGAAAAACATGTTGCATTGAAATAAGAAAATGGATTTTTGTGAGAAGTTCTTTTTGTGCTTCAAAGTTGATTGTGCCCAGTTCACTAAAAAATATTCGAAGAAATAAAAGAGGATCATCTCTGAGAAAATAAATTATAATTTCTTTAGTAAGGTTAAATACTCCTCCATGAAGATCATCCAATAAATCTACAAGTCGCAATGAAAAGGAACTTAATATTAGAATTGATGCTGTTCTACGTTTATTTGCATTTGATTGCATATTGTTGTTGGGGTGATTGCCACGAATATTTCTTTTGATTTTTTCATGAGAATGTAATATATTTGATTCTTCTTTATTTTTCATTTCTTCTTCATCAAGATAAAAGGTTGGTATTAATGATATTGGCGTTGTAATACGTTTTAAATTTTCCAAACCTTCTCCTTCTTCCTCTTCCCAACCTAGTTCTTGAATTCTTTTTTTAACATCTGTGGACAATTTATTATCATTTTTATTGGACAAGCCTCTGTAATATTCATACATCATCATTTCTGAAGTACCAAGTTCAGTTGGAACAAAAGGAATTGCTGGAGCTTGTGATCGGAAAGGACGTCGCCTGTTAGAATCAGACACATAAGGTTGGCTTAAAAGTTGACTTCTGTGACCAAACAATGAAGAAATTTTACGAATAGTTATGGCACGGGTCAATGCATTTGTACTAATATACATATAAATCAGTAAATCAGTAAATTAATTAATTAATAATTAAAATAATGTTTATTAAAATTCAAAAAAAAAAAAAATAATACCTGTAAAGATCCTTCATGATTAAATTTTTTACTATTTTATAAGCTTTTTCACCACACTGTATAAAAAGAAATGAGGCCGAGGCAAAAGGTTGATGTTCACGATCATTCAAAAACCTGTCCCATAAACGTGGTGCTATTTTTACATACTCTTCAGATGTCAAAGTGGAGAATACTGCAACAAGTAAAGAAAGTACTGAACCAGCAGGATCTTCATTGAAGTTGTTAAATCGATGAAGACGATGTGTCGGTAATTTTGATGATGAACGGAGTGGATGATTTATTGTAGTATTTGAAACAATAATTGTAGAATGTCTTTTCAGTTCACTATATTGCGTTAATGGAGTTTTGGGAGTAGTTGGTGTATGTGGTGTTGTAGTTGACAAAGGAATTGGTATAAATGGAACAGGAACGTCCATTTGATCACCCTGTCAATTAAATAAAATAAACAGAAACAACCCATTAATGATATTTTAAGGGATTAATGATAATCAAATCATTTATATCTACTAACTTGATTTGAATCATTTGAATTATAATCTTCTAGATTTGCATAAACAACCCTTATTCGCTGAAAAATCCATTCAACTTCATTAAGTTGGTTATTATCAACTTCTGGTTCAGAAAATAATTTAAAAGGATTGTTTAATTTATTGAGCTGGATTATTGAATCCCGATATATGGCAGCACCAGGAGCTGAATAACTCATCCAATCAATTATACGAGATAACCATCCTGGACTTGAAAAAAAAAGTACTCCAAAATGTTAAAAATACGCATTATAACAATAACAATAACAATAACAATAACAATAATAATTTTATACCGATAAGTTGTTTTACAATATAAACGTATTTCAAAAAAAAGGTTACATAATAAGACACGTAAAGGTATTGGAATCAACCTTGTTTTTTCCTAATAAACATATATTTAAATTAAAATCAATTACCAAAATATATCAATAATAATAATAACAACAATAATATACCTTTGCAATTATAAAAATTGCTAAATGTTTTTCCAGATCATTTAAGAAAATTTTAGCAATCACATCTTGTTTTGAATTTTTTGAATGCTATAATTTTAAAAAAACAATTAATAAAAGTAGGCAAATTTAATTTTAACATATACATATAGAATATAGGTATACTTGGAAAGAGAAAATTACTTACACCAGAATTATTCAACCTTAATTCTCTAATTATCCACACAAATTCCATTACAATAACGCATTGACCTAATGTAGTGGAACCCCATACACATTTAGATGTTGAATTTGGCGCAGTTGAAGTTAGATCATGACTATTTCCAGCAGTCTTTGTTATACCCGGACCAACATCACTTAAAATAATAACACTCATGAATTCAACATCTTGCATAAAAAGTTCTACAGGACTTAAATATTTTTGTAAAGTTGCAATAAGATGAAGATGACTAGCAATCTTTGATTCGGAATCTGATGCAACACATGCAAGTATAGGTTTATAAAAATGTTGCCGATGTTTTGTACATAGTGACAATAATAATTTTTTTAAATTTGGTGATGTTTCAGGTTGTGTTGATATAATTTTCTGTGGGAATAAAAATAGTCAAATGCTTATTAATAAAATTTAAAAGTTAAAAATAAAAATCATCAATATTAATTAATAACAACACACAGAAAACAAATCTGAAATCGTTTCTTTAACAATATCATTTCCCATAGTATCATTTATGCCAAACACCAATTGATCTAGCACTGCAATAATTCTTTCAAGGCTATCTTGTTGAAACTATAATTGATATTTTATTCACACAAAGAAAAATTTAATTAAGTTGACCTCTATTATTATTATTACAATTTTAAAATGAGTAAGAAAAATAAAAGTTTAATTACTGTTTCTTTGACAAGCTCTATGACTTCCATTTTCCATCCTTCATTCCATAAATCCTCAACATATTTTTTTGCCAATGATAGAATTTCAATGTCTGTTTGCTTAGGTACTCCTGGACTAAGTAAATCATCATTATTAGATGATTTAATTGATGAAGATGTCATTGTTTTAACCGAATTTTTGTTTTTGTTGTTGTTGGTTTTATTGTTGGTTACACTTTGTGTGAATGAAGAAGATGAAGAATGATTATCGGTGGCATTGGGTGTAGAAAGTGAACTACTGCGTTGTGGTGCAAGTTCAGGCCATGATAAAGTAAATATAGACACTAATACACTGATAAGGCTTCGTATAACCTGTGGTGACATTCTACGAAGATCTTTAGGTGGTAATTTATTATATAAAATGTTGAGTATAAGGTATGGTAATGATGAAAAAGGATTGTTTTGATCAATAATAGAGGATTTAGGATCAGAAAGCATCTCAAAAGCAGCTTGTGAAAATAATTGCACAACATGTTCATATAGAGATGTCATTGTTTGATCAGGCAATATCCAATGTTTCTAGTGAAAGTTTATTTTATTAGATATATAGCTTTTAAGAATTTTAATTTTAATCAGTTATATGTTTTAATAATACCATTAAAAGATTTTCCATGACAAATCTTCTTAATTGAACATCTTTCACTAGAAGACATTTTACCAAACCTTCAAGGAATATACATTGAGCCAAACTATTATAATTCTGTATTTGTATGTGTGAATAACCAACAGTTGCTTCATCAGGATCAATAGCTACCAATGTTCCAGCAGCTAAACGGACTAAAAAACCATTTATCATTTTTATTAGCCTAGAAGCTTCTTCTGTCTTTTCAGATACTATTGGTGAAATAATTACTAAAGTGTGTACAAATGTATACACAAGTGCATGAATGGCAGTGACAGATGTAGGAAAATATGATTTTTCTGCAGTATCATTTAATAGTTTCTCAGTAATATCACACACACGACTCTTTAATATTTTTAAATATAAATGAATTAGATAAATGGTTTAATAACTTTGCGAAGACCTATTATATGACAGATAAAATTTTACAGTACCCTAATCTCCTTTTGTCGGGTTTCTAGTAATTTACAACACCACTGAATCCTAGCAAAATTTTCCTAAATCAAAAAAAAAATAAAGTTAGATTGAAAATAACCTGTTAAATATATAACTTAAAAAAATAAAATAAAATGACTACATTATGGTTTGCTGGTCTATATGTTTTTCTTATGTATTCAAATTTATCTAAAGACTTGTTGCAATCATTGTCTATTGAGAAAAAAATATTATAGTTTTTTTTAAATTATAATTATTTTTTTAAAAAATAATAATCAATAAAATTTACATGCCATTTACAGGATAAATATAAAATGGTTTGGCTAATTCTGCAAAATTTGTTTGGGTACCCATCAAGAAGTAAATGACATGTAAAGTTTTTATGCAAAATGATTTTCAAGCGTTTTTTCCGAATTCCTTTGGTGACACGAACCTTAAAATTAAATATGGTTCGCGTGGATCTATAGTGCAGGACATCAAAATTAAAAATTATTTACTTGTATAAATTTCTTGGAGATCCTTCAATGATTTCTTCTCTTTTACCATTTACTATAGAAAATACAAAACTAAACCCTGTAGATATTTCAGATTCAAATGGTATTTTTTCACTGGAAATTTCCCAGAATAATATACCAATACTGTATATATCAGATTTTTTATCATGAGTATATCCATTAAGATTTTTTAAATATTGTGGGTCTGAATATTGTAATGTGCCATATAATCTGAGTCCTGAATAGAGCTTCGAATGAGTCGGGTCAGGTCAACGGGTCACAGATTAAGAAAATTACAAATGTAAATATATTAATTGATTTAAATATATACAATATGTTCACTATTACTGCCATTTTAAGAAATCTGTCCAACATCATTGCTTGTTTATTTACATTAACATCAATTTTATTTTTATGATTCTTAAGATGA